>CAVMJV010000250.1:0-107996 GCA_963681835.1 Meloidogyne enterolobii
TGGCAAGGAGTTCCAAAGCCGCAGACTAAGAGAAAAAAATCAAAATTGATAAAAATAGAAGGACCAGGGGTCTGATAACCCTGGAGATCGATCTGGATCCAGAACAAGGATGGGCTGTCTTTCACCTTTAGCATTCTAATACCCCTAGAAAATTTTTTAAAAATTTTTTAAATATACTTACGTCCACCCCAAACAAATCCAATAGGACAAACAGCCGATTGAGTGTTTACTAATCGGGGGAAATTAAGAAAAATAATTAAAATAAGCGGTTTAAGGGTTATTAATTTGGTGGTCATCTTGGGGAATGTTTTTAATTTTTTAAATTTTTGACTTGGAATTTTTTTATTTTTTTAAACGATTTTTTTAAATTAATTTGTCATTTAAAATTCATTAAAATGAAGCGAGAAAATTATTTTTTATTTTTTTTTTCTAATGAAGCTGTCAATTTTGCCCTTTCCTCTCCCTTTATTCACACTGTTTGAGGCTTTGTAAATATTATTTTTAGTCAATTTTCATTTTTAAATGCTTCTACTGCTTTTTCTCTATTTAAAAATACCTTCCCTTTCTCTCACTTTCCTTTATTAAACACCCAAAAAATTATTTTTCAAATTTCCGTTTTATTGTTTAAAATTTTTTTTTATTTTCCAAAATTATTGATTTTTGTTTTAAACACAATTTTTGATAGTTCATCTGGATTTTTGTTAGAAATTGGGAGGGAAATTTTGAGAAAAAAAATTTTTGGATAATTAAAAGATAAGGGAAGATAACTAGGTTCAGGCTCTTGCCTTGTCCACTATACACCTTAAAAAATCGTCCGCTATACAAAGTTGTCTCCCTTTACGGTTACTCTTATAAAATCGAACCTCACTTTTGTGTGTACTCGGTGCTTATAAATCGTGCTATAAAGAGGTGAACTACACAATAAAGTGGGATTTCTTCAACTTTGTTCCAACAGATCACCGGAGAGAAAAGAAATACTTGAGCGTTGATATTTTGGAGTAACGTAAACGTGTCAAAAAAATTTTTTTAAAATTAACCCAGCTCTAAAAATAAATTTATAGGAACCTAAAAAGCGGTTTATTTCTAAGTATATTAAATCACGTATTTTTTGGAAAACGCAAAATTTTCAAGAATTTTTTGAAAATTTTTTTAAATTTTTTAGCTTGATATTTAACTCTATTTTTAATTTTTTTTTCCAATTTTAGGCTATTATTTTATTTTTGTATTTTATTATATTTTTTTAATTCATTTTTAAATTTATTTTTTCTGTTCTTTATTTAGAAATTTTAATATATTTTACTTGGTATTTTAAATTTTTTAAACCATTTTTAAATCATTTTTTATTTTAAATTGTATTTAATTTTATTTTTTACGTCATTTAATGAGTGTATTAATTTTCGTAAATTTTTTGAAAAAAATTTTTTTAAGAAAGTTGCTACTAAAACTGTCACGATTTTTAATTTTTTTAAATTTTTTGAATTTTGCCAGACATTTTTACTTTTTTTTTTAAATTTTTATTTGTAGTAGTCTTACTCATTTAAAGTAATTAAAAATTTTTTTTATTTCCTCTATTTTCTGCAAATTTTTTTCTGATATTTTTTGTACTTTTTTTCTGCAATTAACTCCTTTCTAAAAAAAATTTTCTTTCTACCCTAAATTTTTTAGTCATTTTATAATTTATTTTTCTTCTTTAAAGTCTCCCTTTTCTGTAAAATACTTCCTTTTTTGGGGATATTTAGAGGGTGACTTTCCTCTCCTTTTCTTTGTGGTTTTAATGACAGTTTGTTTGATATATCTTCTTTCTTCTCTTTCATCTGTCTCTTTCTTCCGGTTGCGTGTTGGGGTGATTATTAGCTTTATAAACTAGAGGATTTTTGGTGGAGATTTAAAGGGATAATTCCAAAAGATCGAAACGATCGTTGGCGGGTCTATCGTTGTCATTGACTCTTTCTCTTTCTTTGTCGTCTACTTCGAATAAAAAAATAACCGTCCGGCCCTCCGGCAATATTTTAGTTGGGACATTTCTTCCGGATATCCGAACCCTTCCAATACCCTTTACTCCAAAATGAGAGATAATTTTTTTATATTTTATTAGTAAATTGAAAAAAAGGGTGTAATTGTTGTGTGTGGTCTTTTGGGGGATATTAAAAATAGTAAAAATAATTGTGTGGTTGCTTTTGGGTTAAAAAAAATATTAATTAATTACTTAGTTAATTAGAGAGTAAAGTGGTTGGTTGGTTGGTCTGTATATCCGGAGTTAATGTTAATAAATAAATCTTTTTTTATAAATAAATTCTACTATAAATCCAATCCCTTTTTTATTTTTTTTTGAGTAAATAATATATTAAATTAACGCCTTTATTTTTCAAAAAAGGGGGGAAAGTGTGAAAAACTGAGAAAATATACGTAATTTCATTTAAAAAATGCCAATATTACTGGCCAAGTCTCCTTGCGTGAATAATAAAAAATAGAAAGAAAAGCTGTCAAAGCTTTCAATCAATGTTGTTTCTTACTTAAAAGGTGGACTAGCTAGTAGCTATTAAAGCAGGGGGTGTGCCGTTTCGTCTTTCGCCGAATTTCGTGTTTCGTCTTTTTTGTTTCGTCTTTCGATTTTTAAATTATTTCGTCTTTTGTCCTACGCTTTTTAAAATCTTGGAAAAGGCTAGTGTGTTAGGGATATAGACGTCACATCCCCGAGATTCTCAAGAAAACTTTTTAACAAAGAAAAAAGGTGGCACGTAAAGGTGAATAGACAACAAAAAATTTTTTAAAGGAAAAAATTCCTTCTTTAAAAATCTATTTAAATAAAATTTTACCCTATTAAGGCTAGTAACTCTCGGTCCTTCTTCTCAGTCCTTTTTATTTTTTTTAAAGTTTGCCGACGCTAATAGGCAGTTTCTTTTTCCCTCAGCTTCCCCCTTAGCTTTCATCATTTTCCCATCTCAGCTTCCCCTCCACAGCTTCCCGTTGCCCGTTGCCATCTCAAAAAAAATATTATTTTTTCTCTATTTTTTCTCTATTTTCATTATTTTTCACTCATTTCTGCCCCAAACACAAACACACAAAGTGGCTGCAATTATTTCCTGCAGAAAAGAAAAAAAAAGAAAAATATATCCTCCCTTTAAATAAATATTCTTTTTTTTGCCAGTCAATCCTCCCCTCATTTTGCCAGTCTTGTCTAAAATTTTTTTTCTTTCTCCATATCCAAACAATATCCATTTACTATATAATTTATTTTTTAATGTAAAAAAGTCTTTTTTGGACAACAATTTTTTATTTTTATTTTTTTCAAGTCTGGGACCAAATGTCATCCTTTGTAATTAAAATTTTTTTTAAGTTTTTTAAAATTTTAAAATTTTTTTTTTATAAAATCTCTTTGAATGTTGGTACTATGAAAAATTATTTTTAGTGTAGTTTTTGGAGAATTTTTATTTTTATATTTTATATTTTAAAGGCTGGGATCAATTGTCACCTTCCAAATTTTTTTAATTTTTAGTATTTTTTTAATTTCTAAAATATGCCTGTACCATTCAAAATTATTTTTAATTTATTTTTTAATTTTAGACTTTTTTAAAATTATTCTAAATTAATTTTAAAGTTTGGGATCAATTGTCATCCTTTTAAATTTTTTTTTAATTTTTTCATTTTCTAAAATTTCCCAAAAAATGCCCGTCTTCAAAAAACCATCAACTAAAAAAGAATCTGAAACAACAGCAGTGGACGATTTTGGAGCAAATCAATCAGTCAAAGTATTGGATTCTCGTCTTTGTATGGATTGTTATAGGTTTGGATTTTTTAAAAATTAATTTTAATTTTTTGGGGTGAGGGAGGGAAAAACCACCGTCCTACCAAAATACCGTTCAGACATTATACAGTAATAAATTCGACTTCGACCTAGGGGAAACGAGCAGTGGATAATCCTGCAGATAATAAATCTGTCATTCCTACCCTAACAAATAGGCTATCTAACCTAATGACACGCAAACTTTTTACTTTTTGTGTGGAGGGTTAAAAGAGATATCGAGTGATTTGGGAGATTAGGGGGATATAGAGGGATTTGGCGGGATTTTAAGAGGTTATCGCGGGATTTGGAAGATTAAGGGTACATCGGTGGATTTGCCGGATTCTGAGGGATTCGGCGGAATATCAGGGGATTTTGAGACATATCAGGGGATTTAGGGACGGTGCTTTTTACTCTAATCTGTAGACGCTATATATTTTTATTTTTTCAGAGATTTCTATACAGTAAAGAATTATTGGAAAACAGTAGTAAGACGGTGGAAAGAAGCTTGTGGCCTTTTCATGCATAGGTAAATATTTATTTAAGAAAAAATAATAATTAAATACCTCTCTCTCTCAACCTAACATTTAAAGAAAATAAGGGGAAAAAGGCACACTTTTCTATAAATATTATTTTTACATAAAGCTCTGCTTGTTGTCTCAAAATTGTAGTTAAGCGGCGCGCATATTAAATAAAATAAAAAAATTTTTTCCGCTCTCTATTTTGCCTTCATTTCCCTCAAATTTCCCTCAAATTTTGCCTTCAATTCCCTTCAATTTTTTACCTTTCATTTAACTGTTGAGGGAGCAGTTACCCCGCCGACATTCTTCTTGAGAGGCTGACAATACTCTTGAGAAGAGGGAAGGGGTTCAATTTTCATAAACAATTTCTTTCATATTTCTGTTATTTTTTTTTATTTTTTTAATTGTCTTTTTACGTCAATTAATATCTTAAAATGGATGTTGAGAAAATCTTTAAAAAAATTTTTTGACCTAATACGTTTTTATTGGGTTTTGCATTAAAAAAGCTGTCGGGAAAATACTCAAAAATCTAAAAAATTCCCAAAAAAATTTTTTTGTACTAGAAGTTTTCTGTATTTCTTTCTTTCATAAAGGACGAAGTATCTTTACTCGTCAAAAACAAAATTTCCCAAAAAAAATTTTTTTTCGGGAGCTGATTTTTAAAAAATTCAAGAGGGGGAGTATTTTTAGATTTTTTGGCTTCATTTTTGCTTAAATTTAAATTTGACTTTGAATCAAATTTTTTTATTTTAGTTCTATAAATTATTTAAAACATTAAAGACCTTTAGTCTAAATTTAATATGACTAGATTTCCGTCTCGACTTCGTTAAAAAAAATTTTCTTTATAATTTAAATACCCAATTAATTCTTTTTTTTTGAAAGTTAATCCATCAATTCTAATTATTTAATTAATTTTAATATTATTTTACTAGAGAAAATTATTTTTTTAAATAATTGGACATAAAGCTCTTTTATTTTATTTAATTTTCACTTTTCTACACATTCACCTTTTTTTTGCCTTCTATTATCTTCTACAAAAATTATTTTCCCTAATTAAAAAAATTTTTTTCTAATTGAAAAAAATTCTTCCGGCCTAGAAAAAATTTTCAACCCCTAAAAAATAATTTTAAAAAATTTCTTCCCCCTACAAAAATTTTTTGACCCCTAAAAAATTTTTTCCACCGCCTAAAAAATGGGAAGTGGGGCAAGTAAAAATAATACAAGCACAACAATAGCTAATAATAATAATCAACAATTAAATAATGGGACAACAAGCAGTGAAAAAGAATCCGTAAAAGTAGATTCAAGATTGCCTTTTAATGAATTTAGAGAATTATTTACATTAAAAAATTATTGGAAAACAATTAGAAGAAATGATAGTTTATGTGCTAAAAATATGTTATACAAGTAGGGAAAAGGGGGTTTTTTGAAAGAAAAAAAATTTTTTTGGAGGGAAAATATTTTTTTGAAAGAAAAGGGAATAAGGAAGTAAATTTTAGTGGGAATAGTAGCAAGGCGTTTGAAATAAATTAAATTTAGGAAAATTTTTTTAGAAAACAAAAGAATTGTTTTGTTGTTATTAAATTAAGAAATAAGGAAGGGACTTTATTTAGTGTTAAAAAAGACTTGATTTATCGAAGAAAATTTGGTTCTGCTTAACATTTTTCAGTTCAGAATTTTCAAAATTTATATCTTCCTCCGATTCTTCAATCAAAAAAGTCAAAAATTTTCAGTCAAACGTTCGGTCAAAAAAATTCTGGAACCTTCAAGTTTGGAGAGTCTAAGCTTAAATAAGAGCGCCCCTGAGGATCGATCGAAATCTAGATACCTCAAAAAAATTGTCAGTCCCAATAACCTCGATTTTTGAAAGAGTTTTGAATGGGTTGTTGTCTTGGTCGATGATTTTCTACTAGAAACTTGTTATAGAAAACCTCCCTCAAAGACTCAAAAAAAATTTTTTTTTCAATTTAAAATTTAGTATATTTTTTTCCAGATATTTAAAAATGTGTCCAGAAGCAAAATCAAAATACCCAAAATTGGCATCATTGGATATCACCTCTCCAGAATGTTCAGACCCGGCATTTGAAGGAATGGCTTCAAACTATTTAAAAGTTTTTGATGAAGTTATAACTTCAGTAGAACAAACGCCTGCAGATGCTTCTAGTGCTTGTCAAAGGCTTAATTCTGTTGGAAAAATGCATAGAAATAAGGTTTTGAAATTTTTTGGGGTTTAAAAAATTTGGAAATTTTTTGAAATTTTTGAGAATTTCGAAAAACATTCTGGGGGGTTTTAAAATTTTTTTTGAAATTTTCTGAAATTCTTTGAAGATTTTGAAGCCAGAAAAAAATTTTTTTAAGCCAGAAAAATTTTTTGGCTTCAAAAATTTTTTCGAAATTTTTGAAAATTTTTTAAAGATAATTTAATTAAATAATTTATAGGTGAATGGAATGAAGTTTGATGATTTTCAACAATTGGAAGCGCCTTTTTTGTAAGACAAATTACTTTTTAAATTTTGAATAAAAAATAAATTTTTAAGGTTTATGATAAGTGAAGTACTTCAGGATAGGTATAAAATTTTTTTTTTAATTTTTTTAGAATTATTTTGGTGATTTTTGAAGGGGTTTTTCGCTAAAAAGTCCAAATTCTTCATAGAAAAAAATTAAAAAATTTTTTCGGAATTTTTCTGGGAATTTTTAAAAAATTTTTTGGTCATTTTTGAGTGGTTTTCTGTCACTAGAAATTTTTTAAGAATTTTTAAAGAATTGTAAAAATTTCCAAAAAAATTTTTCTGGCAATTTTCGATGAGTTTTTCGCTAAAAATGGGCGAATTCTCCTTGGAAAAATTTCTTAATTTTTTAAAAATTTGTAAAAAAATTTTCAAAAATTTTAAAGATATAACGAGAAAGCAGAAATGTTGTTCAAAAAATTCTTTCAATTTTGCCTTCGTTTTATTCTAGAAGGTTTCAATTCATGAAGAAAAACTCACTCCAAAGCAAATATTTTATCTCTCAAAAATTTCTCTGTTTTTTTCCTATTAAATTTTTTTGTACAAAATATTTTTTATGTCTGTACTTATGTATAAATAATTTTGAAAATTTCAAAAAAAATTTTTTTTTGAAAATTTTTCGAAAAAAAAGGTTGAAAGTTCTTAAAGAATCACCTTATAATCTCTCCCATAATCTGTTTATTTTCAAATATTTAATTTGCGCAAAAATTAAATTGATGTGCAATAGTTTCGAAACGAAAATTAGTTTTATGTGTAGTTAGAGAAAGAGAGAAATAGTGATATATAAAGTAAAATGTGTATAAAGACGTGTCCGGACAAAATATCGAATCGTTAAAATATGGAATAGGCTAAAAAAGGGTTAAAATCTCGAATCGGGTAAAAAGGGGTTAAAATCGCGAATAGGCTAAAAAGGGGTTAAAATGTGGAATCGTTAAAATATGGAATGGTTAAAATATCGAATAGGCTAAAAAAAGGTTAAAATATGGAATCGTCAAAATATCGAATTGATAAAATGTCGACACGGCAAAAAACGATCAAAATGTCGAATTTTTTAAAAATGGCGCCAAAACTAGAATCCGGGCGTTACCGTAATACCGACGGTATTTTTCGATATTCCGTGTCGATTGTACGGTACGGTATCCGACCGATAAAATTTAAAAGCTGATCGGTATTTTTCGGTATTTCGTGCCGTATACGGTAAGATCAAACTTTAGGTCTTAACTAAAAACTAATGTACACCACTCTAATTTTTCCATATCAGGATCGCGTTATGTTTTCCGGATCCGTACGATCATGCCGGACCGGATCCGGTCGATTATGCTTGATTTATCCGGTCCGGTTTTACTCGGTAAAATACAATAAACTCTGGCAGAAAAGATTGCGCCGGACTACGACATAAGAGACTTATCAATCAACTTATCATCAATAAGTTGATAAGTTGATATAATCATCTACAATCAACGTATGGCACTCATCTGACCCTTTTTTAAAAGAATTCGACATTTTGACCGATTTTGGCCGTGTCGACATTTTTACCATTCCATATTTTAACGATTCCATATTTTAACCCTTTTTTACCCGATTCGATATTTTAACGTTTCCATATTTTAACGATTCGGTATTTTAACCCCTTTTTAGCCTATTCGCGATTTTAACCATTCCATATTTTAACGATTCCATATTTTGTACCGGAGCCTATAAAGAAAAAGAGAAAAAATGACTTGAGTCTGGAAAGTTCTATTGATTTTTATTCGACATTGACGTCATTTTTTCTTTTGTTTTCCTTGTACCGCTCAAAGGCTTTTAGGATTTGACTAAAAGGGCGCGCGGCAATAACGGCGCAAACCAATAACTTGCTCGGAACTTTCTGGGCTTTAATAATTTTGATACCAATCTCTTTAGACTGATAAGAGGATTCGTTTAATACTTAATTTGGTAAGATTCGGAAATCCTGAAGCAAGTTATTGCTCTGCGCCGTTATCGCCTCGCGCCCTTTTGGGTCTTTTTTGGGCTGTCCCTGTTTTCCTTCTTTTTGTCCCTTTATTTTTCTTCATTTTTCTACTTTTAGAAATGTCTAATGTTTATTTTGAAGATCTTTTTACTGTCAAAAACGTCGATCCGGATGGAAAGAAGTTTGACCGTGTTAGCAGATTGTTCTGTGACTCCGAATCGTTTAAAATGGTTTCTTTTTAAATTTTATTATGATTTACTAGTTTTTGCTTGTAGGATCTGATTTTGGATGTCAACACTCAACTATACCAGCTTGGTATCAACGACAAGTTTCGTCTTATGCTGTGCTCGTCAATGCGCGATGATGGTCTTACAGATGAAGGAGAATATGATAAAACGGTGAGAATTGAATAACGGTCCTTTTCCTGGGGAAAATTAGCTTTGAAGAACAAAAATCGGCCTATCCGCAGGTCTTGCTGTTAATCAGTTATCCACAGGTCTTCAGCTATCCTCAGGTGCAGTTGAAGTGGTCCTCAAAGTTGTGACCACTCTGAAGTGGTCATATTTCATGTGTAGTCATTATTCGCTCCAAACATTGCTTGGGTTCGAGACCGGCGAGACTTGGGTTCGAGACCCTCATTATAAACTAAAAAGTGCCAACAAGCTAATGGGCCCATGATGGAAAGGGAAAATGTTGGTGGAGGTGTGCAACACATCACCAACAACAGCTTCCTAACCCGTTAAATAGTAACGTTGCTCATAAAATCGTAATCAGTTATCCTCAGGGTTGCAGAACACTTGCAAAAGTTTTTGTTTTCAAAGGGGTTGCTGTGCTTGATGGCTCTATTCATATTTTTCTTAATAGTCCTTGTTCAATGAATTTATATTTAGGTCTGGGGTCTTCGATTTAATCTACCCTCATTCCCCTTCATTATCTTATCTTAATACTTTTCTTATTTTAAGATTGAAAACGTCCCTCGTGTTCGTATGTTTGAATATGTAATGTATGGAAAAATCTACAGAATTGAGGGGGATGAATACAACACAGAAACTAGCCGTCTAGCTGCTTATGTTTCGTTTGGAGGACTTTTAATGAGAATTCAAGGAGAGGCAAACAATTTAAATGGATTTGAAGCAGACAAGAATATTTATTTGTTGATTAAAAAGGTTCCGAATTGAATGAATTTTTGAGTTTTCTAAAATTTTTGTTTTAAATAAATTATTTACTTATTTTCTTTGATGTTGAAAGTTTGGTTTTTACCAATTTTTACTTATTTTGTGAATTACAGATTTTGAGAAATTTTTTGGGAAGAAATGTCTTCTGGATTGCTTAACGAGGCTTATGTAGGTAAAACAGGGGTACTTTTTGGATATACCCTAGCCCTCTTCCATATTTGAGTATCAGCTATTCCTTCACATCGTTTGTTTTCCTCAAGCAATCTAATTAAATGAAATGTAAACTGAGGGTGGGTGTATCCAAAAAGCACCAAAGCAAGAGAGGACAAGTCTTTAAATTCTTGTTTTTTTTAGATTGAGACAATTGAAAAATTACTGAAGGAAATGAACAAAGGAGTTTGTAGCAAAAATTTATTGGAAGAATGTCCTGAATTGGGAGAGAAGATTATTGAAAATGAGAAGCTGAAATACAGATTAAATATTTTGAAAAGGGTTTGGTTTTGATTTTTTAGCTTTTTAAATTTAAAATTTAGTCGGCTGAACAAAGCAATGGAGTGGAAGAAAAGAAGGCACCAGAACCTCCTCAAAAAATTGCAAAAGAAGTTACTAAACATTTTGAAGTTGTGGATTATGGAGATTCTATTATTGAGAAGTTGAACAATCTTTTTACGAATGTTATTAAAAAGGTTGGGAAAATTTTTTATTTTTGAGGGGTTGGTAAATGTGTAAAGGTTCATAAAGAATGAAAGGGTTATGGGGATAAAAATTGTTTTCCGTTAAAAGGAGTCGAATCATGCTCATTCTATCGCAGTTAAGTGGGCAATATCCCACTACACCAAAGAGGCAGCTTTTTGCTTTTGCTGCGCATTCTTTTGGCTCAGGAATCTTATAAAAAAATTAATTCCCGCTAAGGGGTTCAAACCTCACTTGTTCACAGCCATCACATCAGCAATTCCCACTACACCAAAAAGGCAATTTTTTCGTATTGTCTCATATTCTGTTTGATTACTAAACGGGGAGGGGAGAGGGCTAGAAATAACGTCTAAAGAATATTTTTATGACGTCTAACGCAAAAAATTTTTTTAGTCTTTCCCAAGCTGGTCTCAACCTGTTAATATTAAAGAAACCTTCAATCCAAAATATGGCGATTATCAGTTTGACTCCTGTTTTCAAATTTCTCGTCATTTAATTACTGAAAAGAAAATGAAAACTTCTCCAAAAGATATTGCAGCAGAAATTATTATTAATTTGGAGATGATTCCTTTGGTTGAAAAGGTTTTTAAATTAATTTTTGAATATCAAAAAAATTATTTTTTCAAGTATGACAACGTTAATGGTTACATAAACATCTTTTTGAACACCAAACATTTGGGAAAGAAAATAGGAGAGGCTTGTGCTAAGGTTCCTTTTGATTTTTTTTAAAGTAAAAAAATTTTTCTTTAGGGTGTTTCAATCCCAAAAATTTCAAAAAGGCATGTGGTTGTTGATTATTCTTCTCCAAATATTGCAAAACAAATGCATGTTGGCCATCTTCGTTCAACTATAATTGGGGATTCTATTGCTCGTTTACTTGAATTTATTGGATTTTCGGTTTGATTTTCTCTTTGTGTGAGAAAAATTTTTTTTGTTTATTTTTTAGATTGTGCGTATTAATCATATAGGTGATTGGGGAACCCAATTTGGAATGCTTATTGCTTATTTACGTGAACGTTTTCCAAATTATTTGACTGAAAAGCCTAAAATTGAAGATCTTCAAACTTTTTATAAGGTTTAATTTTTGACTTTTTTTTTGAGATCTTTTAATTTGAATACATTTTAGGAATCTAAAACAAAATTTGATGAAGATGGAGATTTTAAATCTCGTGCTTATCAATGCGTGGTCAAACTACAAAATGGTGAAAAAGAATTTATTGATGCGTGGAATATGATTTGTGATATTAGTCGAAAAGGTATTTTTTGATTTTGATGCTATTGATGGAGCTAGTTCTTTTTTGGGATGTGTTGAAGAATTCTTCGGTTATCCATTTTAGTGGTTCTATCTCCATCCAGTAGTTCTCAATTTTTCTGAATATTTGTTCAAGAAAAATTGAGAATTAATCTAGTAATCAGATCCCATCTTTTTGTATCAAACGCCGAAGATTGTCATTAAGGAGGGAAAGGTTCGAAAAGGGAGGGATAGGTGTTTGGAACAACCTTTCCTCTTCCATTTCAAGTCTTATTTTAAAATTTCTTTTTCCGACAAACGAAAAGTAGAAAAAAAATATTTTTGTTTGTTTGGGAGAGTTTTTCTACGTTTAGAAATGTTAAACGCTTTTAATTTTTTTAATTTTCATTCCTCTTTTTTCAGAATTTGAGAATATTTACAAACGTTTGGATGTTTTAAATTTGGTAGAAAGAGGAGAATCCTTTTACCAATCAAGAATGTTATCTTTAGTCAAAGAATTAGACAATGAAGGGATTTTAAAAGAAGAAGATGGACGAAAATTAATGTTTATCGATGGATGTAATATTCCTTTAACTGTTGTTAAAAGTGATGGAGGATTTACTTATGATACAAGTGACCTGGCTACAATAAAGCAAAGATTATTTGAAGAAAAGGCTGATTGGATTTTGTATA
Source organism: Meloidogyne enterolobii (assembly GCA_963681835.1). Taxonomy (NCBI): domain Eukaryota; kingdom Metazoa; phylum Nematoda; class Chromadorea; order Rhabditida; family Meloidogynidae; genus Meloidogyne; species Meloidogyne enterolobii. The sequence continues at coordinate 12,553 of CAVMJV010000250.1, forward strand.
TTGTTGATAGAGGACAGTCTGAACATTTGGAGGTTTTTAAAAATTTTTTGGTGCCTGTGGGTTATCCCAAAACGGTTTGTGGACATGTTTATGTTCGGGCTCATAATGTTCAGATATAAACACTCATATTGTTAGATATCACTTCCTCGAATGCATTGACTGAAAAAATGTAAGTATGGAGCTCTGACCATTATGAGACCATTATGATTATTAGTCCTCATAAATATAATCGCAATGACTTGTTTGGTGTAACCCACAAGTGCCTTGTTTTAATTTAATAATTTTTTTATTTTTAAAGACGATTTATGCAGCTGCTCAAAAATTAAATTGGTATGATCCTAATGAGAAGAGAGTTGAACATGTGCAATTTGGACTTGTTTTGGGAGAAGACAAGTTTGTTTTTTTCTAAATTTGATGTATTTTAATAAATTCCTTTTTAGAAAGAAATTCAAAACTCGATCTGGCGATACAGTCAAACTTTTGGATTTGTTGGATGAAGGTGTTAGAAGAGCTGAGGAGAAATTACGATCGAGGGAAACGGTTGGTTTTATTTTTCTGGATTTAATTGTGGGGACTTTAGCTTGAAACTGGGGACTCTTGGTTGAAAGTAGAATCATTTTGATTAGCGTTCATATAGTTGATGGTGTTGGGGTTGCGATTCCTTTTAGAAATCCAAGTTCGATTAAAAGCAGCAAAGTTTTGAGAAGGAATTGTCAATGGTTGGCTTGGTTATTAAGTTGAAGTTCAATAACAACTAGTGTTATATGAACGGTTGTTTTTCTGGTGATTTTTGCATTTTCACCGTTTTGGCTTTCATGGTTCTTTCCCTTATTAGTTGGACTTGTTTTGGGAGAAGAGTGTTATATGAACGGTTGTTTTGGGGATGAACGGTTGTTTTTCTGGTGATTTTTGCATTTTCACCGTTTTGGCTTTCATGGTTCTTTCCCTTATTAGTGCCCATTGATAAGCAGACTTTATTTGGTTCATATAATTATAAAAAATTTATTTTAAGAATTTTGAATCTGATGAACAATTAATTGAAGCAGCAGAATCTTTAGCTTATGGATGTATTAAATACGCTGATTTGTCTCAATCAAGAATTGCTGATTATGTTTTTTCTTTTGATAGGGTTTCATTTTAATTTCTTTTAAATTAATTATTATTATTTTATAGATGCTTGATGATCGTGGAAATACAGCAGTTTATCTTCTTTATGCTTATACACGTATAAGGTTTGTGAATTAATTGATTTGGGGTAATTTTATATTTGTTTTTTAAAGAGCAATAGCCAGAAATGCCAAAGTTGAACGAACTACAATTAACAATTATTTGGCTCAACTTGAAGATGGTATTCCTTTAGAACATCCAAGAGAAATCCGATTGGCTAAACAAATTCTAAAGTTCTCGGATTGTATATTAAACACAGTTACAACTCTACATATTAGCAAAATTTGTGATTATGTGTATGAATTGGCAACACTTTTTCACGACTTTTATAAAGAATGCTACGTTATTAACAAAACAAATACTGAAGGTTTTTTTTAATTTTCTGAGTTATTTAACTATTTTAAAAAATATTTTTTAGATGGGACAGAGCAAATCAACATTAATTACAATCGACTTGTTTTATGCGAAGTTGTTGCAGATGTTATGCAACAATGCTTCTCAATATTAGGAATTAAACCAATTGATAGGATGTGAAGAAAATATTTTTAAATGATTATTGTTATTGTTTTTTTTTGTGTTAAGGTGAACGAAAGAATGTTTATTCCCCAAAGAATACACTTAAGTTTTTTATGTGTAAAATTCTGCGAGGGATTTCCATTTAAGCGTTATTTCTTCAGAAAGTTAATCCCTCGTTAGATATTTCAATTAGTTTACACTTTGAAATGCCTTGAGTGACTGAACCGACCTCAACCCTTTAACTGTTTAGCGTCTCTTTATTTCCCACACTCTTTCTGCATTTATTGATTTTACTCGGCAGACATTGTTTAGACATGAAAAACATGTACTGGTTAGAGAAAAATAATTAATTTTTCTGACACAGAGTAGTGAAAATGCTTTTCTCTGACCGCTACATGTTTTGTGTGTTGTTACTTCATGTGTTCTCATATCCAATTAAAAACTAGAAATCCATAAATCGGTTTTAAAACCGCTATATCTTTTTACCATTTAAGAATATTTGTTTAAGAATTCAAAAATCTGCGGTGTTTGGCATAATGCAAAATATTAAGATTAAATGACACTTCATCCCAAAAATCAATAATCGATTTTTGATGTTTCATTTGGAGTCCTCTGTTGTTCATCTTTACCAAAGATGTTCTAAACAGAATGCGTGGCTTTTCCTTTTTTGGGGGTTAACCTTTTTAGGGGGGAGGAAAGTATCGAGTTGCGGACAAGACTTGCAATTTTTCAATTTTTGAAAAATGTATCCAATTTTTTCAGTGCTTCAACAGCAGCAGCAACAAACAACTTCAACAGCAGCAGCAGCAACAAACAACTTCAACAGCAGCAGCAACAACAAAAGTCCCAATGTATCGCTTCGGCGGTATATGGGCAAAAGTCCCAATGTATCGCTTCGGCGGTATATGGGCAAAAGTCCCAATGTATCGCTTCGGCGGTATATGGGCAAAAGTCCCAATGTATCGCTTCGGCGGTATATGGGCAAAAGTCCCAATGTATCGCTTCGGCGGTATATGGGCAAAAGTCCCAATGTATCGCTTCGGCGGTATATGGGCAACCCAATGTATCGCTTCGGCGGTATATGGGCAAAAGTCCCAATGTATCGCTTCGGCGGTATATGGGCAAAAGTCCCAATGTATCGCTTCGGCGGTATATGGGCAAAAGTCCCAATGTATCGCTTCGGCGGTATATGGGCAACCCAATGTATCGCTTCGGCGGTATATGGGCAAAAGTCCCAATGTATCGCTTCGGCGGTATATGGGCAAAAGTCCCAATGTATCGCTTCGGCGGTATATGGGCAAAAGTCCCAATGTATCGCTTCGGCGGTATATGGGCAAAAGTTTAAACTCCAATGCTCTCGTCTACATGGTTAGCTTTTTTACTTTATTAAATTTGCAAGTTTTGTCCGCAAGGTTTCTCCCCTAAATAAGTTTATCCTTCCTTAATGTTAAAGCCAATTAAACGGTGGCCAAGTTCTTGTCAAATGAGAAGACGTATAGCGGATGTTTCATTGATTAGTTGCAATGATTTGTTTGTTTTGAATTGTTGATCTTTTGATAGGTTGTTTTTATTTTTAAGAGTTTTTCAATTACTTAATTTTCAGCTTTGACAAAGTATCCAGAAGCCTTGGAAGCTTTTAAGAGGTTATTTTTAATTGTTTACTATGGTTTTAAGATTATTTTTTAGGCAGGTGGATTGTTGCGGAAAGACTCTTTTTGATGAGAATGCTTTGGAAGAATAAGAATCAACAGAAAAATGACTGAAGAGCCGCAATCTTTTGTTAGAATAGCAGCAAATTAGGTTTGAAGATTAATTTATTTGTCTGATTATTTGGTTTCCACAATTTTTCGTTTATCAATTCCTACCCCACCCACCCCCATCCCTGGCTACGGGCTTGGAGTTGTTGAGGGTTTTGGTGGCCTACCAGATTTCACGATTATACAAGGTTCAAAAGAGCTCGTCGAGCTGACTTGAGCGGGGGAAGAAGGGGACGTACAGGGACCGAGTTTTATAGACTCCTGAAAACACGATTGATTTTGGGATGAAAAATTCGAAAATGCAAATAATAGCCACAGGGATCTTTTTATTCTCAAGATCGAACCAAATAAACCTTCCTTTTCTTTTTAAGATTTCCAAGCTTAGGGGTTTGCAAACAGCATAAATTCCAGACATATTTATTTCTTTAACGATTTATTTTTTCAATTTAAAGAACGTATAGTCAAGAGCAAATGGTCAAACATGGACAAGAATTGGCCGCCCACAAAGACAAACACATCATCTGATCATTGAGCAATAAAGAAGCAATGGAATTGCAAAAGAAGGAAGTGATTGGGAAAGGAAACGAAAACAGTTTTTTTTAATTTTTTTTTTGTTGAATTAGATACAGTCGAAATACCAATCAAACCATCGTAATCGACATTTTCTCAAAAATGAAAAGAAAATCGGACTAATTGACAAAATCCTAATTTTGACTGTATTACTTACAATTATTTTGTTTATATAATTTTGTTTGTTTTTAGCCAAATTTTTATTTTGAATAAATAAAAATGAATTTGTTGTTGTTGAATTGCCATTTTTTATTATATTTTATCGAGGACTTTAAATTTAAATCGACTTCTATAAGAATTTAACTGGAATACCTTCATCAAATTCCAAAAAGCCATTTCTCATGTTATCAGACTCTTGTATTCCTTTTGTGTTGAGAACTACTCTTACTCCTTTTTAAAGTAAGGTGGAATGTAGCAAGTAGAGAAAGTAAATGTTTGAGGGAGTTGAGAAGTTGGGATGTAATGTTAAAAATAAATGACATTTTGTCCCAAGAGTTAGAGAAATCCTATAAAACAAATAGTGTAGCCAGAGAAAAAAATAAATATCAAATGTTTAGGTCGGTTCAGTGCTGAATTCAGAAAGTGCGAAGTTACTGTATCTGAAATCTAATTTTAGCAAATTGTTTTGAATTAAAAAAAATCTCTTATGTTTGTTTATTTTTGGTTATCCATCGAACTCTATAAACATATAGTATAGTATATTAAATATTGACGAAAATCAATATATTATTGACGGATATCAAAATAGAATATCCTCCCGTATATAAATTATTCTTTTGTTTATAAAGACAACAGGGAGTGCCCCGAAAATGTCCCAATGAATTAAACCTCCAAAATTGTCTCATCACGAAGATGTCCCACTGTAATTGAATGTTAAAGCCCAAAAATAAACAAACATAAAAATTTTTTTAAATTCAAAACAATTTAAAAAAAATTATATTTCAAATACAGTAACTTCCCACTCTCTGAATTCAGCACTGAACCGGCTTAAACATTTGATATTTATTTTTTTCTCTAGCTACACTATTTGTTTTAAGAATTTCTCTAACTCATGGGATAAGGTGTCATTTATATTTAACATTACATCCCAACTTTACAACTATCTCAAACATTTTCTTTCTCTAGTCGCTACATTCCAACTTGCTTTAAAAAGTAGTAAGAGAGTTCTTTACACTAAAAGGAATACTAGAGTCTGATAATATGAAAAATGGCCTCTTTAATTTAATAAGGGTATTCAAGAAAAGACAATTAAATTCTTCTAGAGGTCGATTCGATAAATGACAATTTATCAACAACAAACTCGAGTTTATTTATTCAAACAAAAATTTGGGCAAAAACCAGAAAAAATATATAAAACACGCAAATTGTAATACAGTCGAAATTAGGATTTTGACAATTAAACAGTAAATTTTCTTTTTTTTTGAGAAAATGCTGAAGATTTTCCAATAGTTTAATTGGTATTTCGACTGTATCTAATTAAACAAAAAAATTTAAAAAAACTATGTTTTCGTTTCCTTTCCCAATCACTTCCTTCTTTTGCAATTCCATTGCTTCTTTATTGCTCAATGATCAGATGTTGTGTTTGTCTTTGTAGGCGGCCAATTCTTGTCCGTGTTTGACCATTTGTTCCTCGTCTATACGTTCTTTAAACTGAAAAAATAAATCGTTAACGAAACAAAAATGTCTGGAATTTATGTTGTTTGCAAACCCCTAAGCTTGGAAATCTTAAAAAGAAAAGGAAGATTTCATCCCAAAATCGATCGTGTTTTCATGGTCTATAAAACTCGGTCCCTGTACGTCCATATGCCTTCTTCCCCCGCTCAAGTCAGCTCGACGAGCTCTTTTGAACCTTGTATAATCGTGAAATCTGGTGGGCCAACAAAACCCTCGATAACTCACAATACCAAAGGGAAGCAACTAGACGGAGATTTAAACATCCATAAGGGATTCCTCAAATTAGCAAGTTCCAAAAAGGGACAAAACTTGAAAAATATAACCAATTATGGAAACCTAATAATCAAATTAATCAATTAATTTGCAAACCTAATTTTCTGAATTCTAACAAGAGATTGCGGCTCTTCAGTCATCTTTTCTGCTGATTCTTGTTCTTCTAAAGCATACTCATCAAATAGATTGCCTTCGCGCAACAATTCACCGGCCTAAAAAATAATCTTGAAACCATAGAAATAATTAAAAAATAACCTCTTAAAAGCTTCCAAGGCTTCTGGATACTTTGTCAAAGCTGAAAATTAAGTAATTAAAAATCCTTTAAACATAAAAACAACCTATCAAAAGATCAACCATTCAAAACAAGCAAATCAAAGCATCTAACCAATGGAACATTTGCTGTACGTCTTCTCGTTTGACAAGAACTTGACCACCATTTAATTGGCTTTAACATTGGGAACGGATAAACTTATTTAAGGGAGAAACTTTGCGGACAAAACTTGCGAATTTAATAAAGTAAAAAAGCTAACCTCCGAAGAGACCACAGCAGCATTTGTGCCCAGCGATCTCCGAAGAGACCACTTGAGCGTTTGTGCCCAGCTATCTCCGAAGAGACAACTTGAGCTGGTGTGCCCAGCGATCTCCGAAGAGACCACTTGAGCGTTTGTGCCCAGCTATCTCCGAAGAGACAACTTGAGCTGGTGTGCCCAGCGATCTCCGAAGAGACCACTTGAGCTGGGGTGCCCAGCGATCTCCGAAGAGACCACTTGAGCTGGGGTGCCCAGCGATCTCCGAAGAGACCACTTGAGCTGGTGTGCCCAGCGATCTCCGAAGAGACCACTTGAGCTGGTGTGCCCAGCGATCTCCGAAGAGACCACTTGAGCTGGTGTGCCCAGCGATCTCCGAAGAGACCACTTGAGCTGGTGTGCCCAGCGATCTCCGAAGAGACCACTTGAGCTGGGGTGCCCAGCGATCTCCGAAGAGACCACTTGAGCTGGTGTGCCCAGCGATCTCCGAAGAGACCACTTGAGCTGGTGTGCCCAGCGATCTCCGAAGAGACCACTTGAGCTGGTGTGCCCAGCGATCTCCGAAGAGACCACTTGAGCTGGTGTGCCCAGCGATCTCCGAAGAGACCACTTGAGCTGGTGTGCCCAGCGATCTCCGAAGAGACCACTTGAGCTGGGGTGCCCAGCGATCTCCGAAGAGACCACTTGAGCTTTTGTGCCCAGCGATCTCCGAAGAGACCACTTGAGCTGGTGTGCCCAGCTATCTCCGAAGAGACAACTTGAGCTTTTGTTGTGTTGCTGTTGAAGTACTGAAAAAAAAATGTTTACATTTTTTTAAAAATTATAAAAAGCAAGTCTTGTCCGCAAGTCATTACAACCCCCCACCCTTCAAAAAGTTAATCCCCAAAAAAAGGAAAAGCCCTGCATTCTGTTGTAGAAATCTTTGCTGGACAACAGAGGAGAATCAATAACCCTGAAAATCAATAATCACGGAATGCCAAAATAATCGCCAACGAGTATTATTTAAAAATTTACTTTATTTCTCTGGAAAACACTATCTCGCGAAGAACTTCAAAATGTAAACTCAAGGCATTTCAAAGTGTAAACTAATTAAAATATCTAAAGAGGGATAAACTTTCAGAATAAATAATGCTTTAAACATTTCTTACGCGGAAATCGTATTGTGCCTAAATTGTGAAGAATTCTCTAAAAGTAGAGAATGGTGGTGTGAAAAACATGTGTAAAAAATGGGACACGTCCAAGTAGGCGCGCGGCCATAACGGCGCAAAAGTCATAACTTGCTGGAAAATTTCTGGCCCTTAACAATTTTGGTACTAAACTCTTTAACTCGATGAGAGGAATAGTTTAATACTAAATTTGACAAGATTCGGAAATCTTGAAGCAAGTTATGGCTTTGCGGAGTTATGGCCGCGCGCCTACTTGGGCTGTACCCTAAAAAACATTTTAAAATATTCACCGTCATTAAACGGATAATAAAAAATTCCCAAACAAAACCAACAAAAATAATAATTAAAACAATTCTTTTATAAAAAAATCCAATCAAAAAAATATAAATTAACCTAACATATCCCTTTTCCTCCCTCTCATTCGAACTTCTTCCAGTCTCAAAAGAACATTTTCAGCATCTTTTCCTCCTTCTTTATAAGCCTGTAAAGCTTTGTTCAATAACAATTCCATTCCAATATGAGCACTTTAAAAGAATTTTTAATCTTTATTTAATTTTAATTAATTTTTAAAAACCTTTTTATTGCTCTTTCCAAAACATACAAATCAACAGCTTTGTCTTCTGGTTTTTGTGAAAATTGTGAAAGGCCAAAATCGATAAAGATTAGGTCGAGGTTGTCATCTTGCTAAATAAAAAATTTTTGTTAGAAAATAATTTTGTATATATTTCCTAAATTAGAAGGAAAAGTTAGTCTTAGAGAACGGAAATTAAAAAAAAAAACTGAAGATTTTGGTTGTGGACCGTGACTAGATTCTTGCCCTTGAGGTAAAAAAGAATCAAGAAACACTGAAAATGCTTAGAGATTGTTGGACTACGAATCCAGGAAAAATCAAGGTTTGGACCCCTAGATCCAAGCCAATCTCTAGTTTAGTCTTCATCTACCCGTCAAAAAAATTTTCTATTGATGGGATTCGAACCCATATCCACAGAAAATAGTCAAACCCAAGACATGGTGTTCGAAAATTAACCTAAATTGATTCATTAAACGGGATAAAAAATTTTTTTTAATAATTTAATAACAAACCTTTTTAACCAAAACATTTGAAGTAGTCAAGTCACCATGAATAAGGCCAGCTGAGTGCATATTTTGAATTATTGAGCCAAGTTTATGTCCAAATTGTGAAGAAATTTTCTTTAAAAATTCAAAGTTTGAATACTTTAAAAAATAAAAAAAACCTCAAATTCTGCCTTGTCTGATTGTCGTTGTAATTTATCCAAAAAAAATTTTCCAGAGGGGGCACTTTAAAAATTAAAAATAATTTATAAAAAATTTAAAAAGAAACCTTTCATTATTTCCGCAAACAATTCTTTCATAAATAATTAAATTTTTGGAAGAATCAATAAAATAAATTGAAGGTACAAGAATACCAATCTATTTAAAAAAAATAAAAATTAATTTAGAAACATTTAAAGTTGAAAAAAGAGTTATTAGAATATTTTCTGAACGAAAGAAAAATGATCTTCATACGTGGGATTCGAACCCTCGACCACTAGACAGAAATACCAGAACCCTAACCGTTACGCCACGGAATTAATTAATGGAAAATGAAATTTTGTGACTATAATTTGAAGTGAATAAAGGGAAATTATCAATTATACATGAAGAACAAGGAAACCCTACAAACAAAATTTAATAAAAATAAAATCCAAAAAAAAAGAAAAAAACAAACCTCTTGACATTTAAGTATTGCTTTTATTTCTGTCTTCATTCTTTCCTTAGTTAATCTCATATCCAATTCAGGATGTCGATACTTCTTTTCAAAACGTTCTTTAATTAATGCTGGCTTGTTTAAATATAAACATGAAAATAATTTAGCTTCTGCTCCTTGATATAAAAGTTGTTTTTGATTGGAATTGTATAAGTCTTTGGAATATTCAATTGATCCATTAATTAATTGTTGGTTTTGTTCGTTATCTAAATTTTAAAAAATGATCGATTTGAAAGAATAGAAAATCAGATTCTCTGAATGTAGAAGACTAAGTCAGTTCGCAAAAAAAATTTGGGGAAAGATGAGGTTACAGAGAAATCAAGAAACGGAGACCAAATTTTCAAAGGATAATACAAACCGAAACAGCGTTTCAGGGGAGTTGACGTGTTCAAGGATTCGTGTAAAGGGTAGCCCCAAAACTTAAATAAAATTAAAAAAAACCTTTATCATCATCACAAGAAGAATCTTCCGCTTCCTCATCATCAATATCACTTGGAGGAAAACAATCATCAGTCAAATTCTTTTTGTTCTCAATTTCCTGATCAATTTTAGCTATCAATTCAGTCTGTTTTTTGATTATATCAGCAGCAGAAGAACACTGAAAAAATTAATTTAAATTTAAAATGTCCTTTAAACTTCAAAGAAACCTCAGAATACAAATTAAAAGCTTCCACATTCAATTCAAAAAAGTTTTTTCCCCACTTGAACGGCCTTAATAAATTGACGGCCGCTTCCTTTTGTCCAATTAAATATAAACCAGCAGCTAATGCTTCAGCACAATTTAATTTACAAGGAGTTCCATAATTGACTGGATTTGATGCTAACAGAAAAGGAAGTAAACGTTGTTCTGAAGCCTATAAATAAAATACCTGATGAAAAAACGGAAATGTGATAAGACTGAAGAAAAATCAGCAGATAAATTCCCAGGAACCTGTGGTGGGACTTTCAGGTAAAAACCGCCCAAGGATTCGTGTAAAGGGCATCCCGAGAGACCCATGAAAGTCAAAAGACCTCCTAAACTTTCAGAAAAAACTTCAAAAAAAAACCTTGGCTCGATGAAAAGCAGTTTTGTCTAATTGATTCCAAGAGCAATCAACCACAGCCAAACCTTTGGACAAAATTGTTTTGGAGTCTGATGGAGATAATGTTGAGGTGGCTGTTGGTGTTAATAAAATTCCAGGAAAGCGTTGTCCAATTTTTTGTTGTCGAATAAATCCAAGTCTGCATAGTTTACGTCCAGAACATCTTTTTGGATCACATTGGCCAAAATCAAACATTGCAAGAATACAAGGCATTTTCTTTGGCTAGAAAAAATAAAATTTTGTAAAAGCTTTGTTAGGTAATTAAAAAAGAAAATTATTTGGGAAAAGTTTAAAAAAATTTTTAAACTTTTTACGCGTTCAAAGGATGAATAAAAAACGATTATCTCACGGTGGGATTCGAACCCACACCCATTCAGTAGTCAAGACAAGAACCTAACCGACTGGACTACCGAGCAACTTATTCACTTTTCAATTTTATTGACTAACAGTTGACTATAAAATTTAATCTAAACCTTATCTTCCACAGCATCATCACCAGAACTTTCAGAAGAATCTATGCTTGTCATCTTTTTTGCCTGTAAATAAAAATTAATTTATGAATGAAATAATAAAAAATATTAATTGAAAATAACAAATAAAAAATACTAGAAATACCAAGAAAATTTATTTTAAAAAATCCAAAAAAAATGTTTAAGTGTAAATCAAATCAATCTCTTTCAGGACTTCTTTGTTCCGTTTTAATTCGAAGTTCTGATTTAACCGATGATTCTTTTTCTCTTCTTCGACTTGGAGACGATCGATGACGTGATGATCTTGAATCTCTATCATCCTTTAAAAAATAATTTTGTTAAAAATTTTCAAAAGGAAGGTAATAATGTTGTTCGTTCCAGGGATAAGCCCTTCCACGTTTTTAAAAGAGGAAGACAGGAAGTGGAAGAAAACGGAAGAAAATAAAAAAAAACAAAAAACAATGAAGGAATTTAGCAGAGGACGGAAGAAAACCATCCCTAGTTCTTTTCCTCCTTCAAGATTTTGGAGTCACATTAAGCTTGTAAAAACAAATTAATGGCTTCTTTTAGGGTTCCAAGAAAAACTAAAAAACCTTGTCACGTTCAGAGCTCCTTCTTTCACTTTTTATTCGACTTTCCTTCTTTATACTAGGTGAACGACGTGATGATTTGTTCCTGTCTTTACTGTCCTTCTCCTTCTTCCTTTTTCTATCCTTGTCTTTGTGATCACGATGTTTACTGCTTCGATCGTCATCTTTGCGTCTACTTGAAAAATTTTTAGAAAATTTTTAAGAAATCCTGGTTAGAAATCTTTAATTTTCTATTGCAATATTTTTGTTAACAAAAAAAAACTTTAAATAAAAAAATAATCCGTATAAAATCAAAAAACATGAGAAAGAGAATAAGAGAAAAAAGATTAAAATATGGATTGAAAAAAGAAAGGAAAAATACTAAATTCGAAAATTTTCCCCCATTCTTTCTTCGTTTTTTTTTGTTCATATTTATTGAATTTTAAATTTCATTTTTCCTTTCTAATTCATTCAATTCAATTTTTTCTCTTATTCTCTGATTTTCATCTCCTAAGGTATTTATTGCGCCTGAAAAAATTTTTTTCAAACAAAAATCTAGCAATAGAAAATCAAATTTTAGTCAAAGAAAACCTTCGTCCTGTAGATGGACTTCGACTTTTTGAACGAGTCCTTGAACGACGTTTCTTCCGAAGACTTGGTCCAGAATCACTTCCCCTGGAAAAAATTTTTTAAAATTTTAAATTAATTTGTAAAAGAAATACTCATCAGAACTCCGATCTCTTTCTTCCATAGGCCGAGACATTCCTCTACTTGAACGGAAACGATCATGAAATCCTCCACGGAACCCTCCAAATGGATGACGATAGGAAGGTTGAAAATGTCTTGGAGCATAAGTTTGTTGTTGTGGTGGATAGAGACTTCCAGCTGGGCCAAAAGTTGAGGGAGGGATTGAGAATGGAGGCCTTGGATTGTATGAGAATTGACTTAAAAAATGATTGAAATTTTGAAAGAAATTTAAAAAAACCTGGTAGGCGGAGGTTGGGAAAAATCAATCCGTGGTGGTGGTGGCATTGAGACTGCTGGAATTGAAGAAACTCCTGGCGGCCCATCACCTTCGTCAACACCAGGAGGTAAATCCATATCAGCAGGAGCTGACGCGGCAGGCATTGCTGAAGATATAAGATACAAATAAAAATTTAAAAAACCTGTTGAAGCAGATAAAATCGGAGCTGAAGAAGTGTGAGTAATTGAGGATTGGACAGGCAATGGAAGTGATGGTGGAATTTGACTGACCATTGGAACTTGAGGAACTTGAGAAACCAATGGAAGAGGTGGAGGAATTGCTGGATCAAAACTTGGTGGAGGCTTCGAGAAATCTTTAAAAGAAAATTAAACGCAATTGAAAGACATAGAAAAGTAAAAACCTATAACACTAATCGGCTGTTGTTCGATTGGAGGGGGTGTTGTTGTTATTGGAGAATGAACAAAAGCATCAGAAGTTGGTGGCATAGAATGTTCTGGTGTCATACCTGATTCAATATTTGAAGAAGGCAACAATAAACTTTCCAAAGTTTTAGGTTCTGTTTTAAATGATGAAGGCATAAGCTGAAGATATGAAAAATAAAATATTAATTTTCATAAAAAACCTCCGACGACTCTTGACGAACAACTCCTTTCTCGTTAATTACTGTTCGGATTACAGGTATTTGATTTAAAATAGTAGATGTTGTTCCCTTAAAAATGTTTATTTTTTAATTTACAAAAGAACCGATGAAGCTCAGTATAAGATAAACTCAATATTAAACTACTCCCCTCCCCACTTATGAACAAAACCCTCCAATTTAAGATACGTTTTTGTACTGGTGTGAAAGGAATTAAGTTCAAGATAACCCCATTAAAGGATAATTCAATTTTTCCCAAAACTATATAAATTAATTTCAAAACAAACCATATCATCCGCCCCATTTGAAAGAATTGGTGGAGGTTTGCTTAAATCAACAATAATTTTTTGAACTTTTTGTTGTTGCTTGTCTGATCCACCACCAGATAAATTAACTAATTGTCTTCCTCCAGCAAAAGTAGTTAGGCCAATTTGTGTTGTTGTTGGAATTGTAGCAGGTCCGGAAAGTAGAATATTTGAAACAATTGCCCGGTTTATAGCCGCTTGGTCATTGCCAAATTCTTGTCGAAATTTTCGTTGTCTCTCACAATATTGATTCCAGGTTTCTAAAAAAACTTTTAAGTATAATCAAAAATTATTTTTCTTTGAAATTAAAAAAACGTTTTACACCTCTCTTGGGTTCATAAAATTATTTTTCAATGACAGGATTCAAACCCTACACAAAACGTTAAATAAAACCAGACGCTTCCAAGTTACACCCGAGCTACATAGAGGATAATCAAATTTTACTGACTAAAATTCCGAAAGAATAAGGAAAACAACGATCTACTGTAAACATGGCCCCTAAAATAAAAGAAGCTCCTAAAGTTCAATTCTTTAAAGAAATTTCCCAAAAATTTTTTCGAAAAAACCTTCATTAAATCCATAATTGAAATAATCGGTAATATCAGCTCCCGGCTTCCTCCAAGGCTTATCCTCCATTGTAGCCAAATCCAAATCATATATCGGCGTTCCATCTTTCAATGTCGGATTTGTGTCTAAATCAATTGTTCCATTAGTCACTCCACTTCTATTTTGTTTTTGAAAAGGAACATTTGCTTTAATATCTCCAATTGTTACAACAAATTCATCATCCTCGCTGTCCTCTTCGTTTAAATAATCAAGTTGTCTGGGAGGTTCAGCATCATTATTGACTACTGAAAAAAAATTTTTTCTTGAAATTTTTTAAAGAAAGGCCTAGTGTGGATAAGGAAATGTAAGGAAGAGAAAAAAATAAAATTGGAAAGCAGTAAAAAGCTGTATAGCGGCACAAACCCTATTAAAAAGACCGTGCAAGTAGCGCCAAGACAGCTTACAAGGGAACATCTCAAACTTTCCCTAGTACTCAAAAAAAATTTTTTTAAGAAAAATTAACCTTCCTGAGAGGCCTCTTCATTTATTTCTTCTTGAACAACAACAGTTTCCTCTTCCTGAACAAGAACATCCATTTGTTCGGTTTCTGTTGAATTTATCATAGTCTAAATTCAATTTAAAATTTATTTAAAAAAATAAAACTTCAAAGAAATATTTAAACCGTTAATTTTTTAACGGATATTCACAAACATTAAAAATAAAATAAATGTACAAAATTCTTTATTTAAAATATTTAAAATCAAATTTTTGTAACTCCAGCTTTCAACGCCTTATTCACCAACTGTTTAATCTCGTCATTTAACGTCTTCTTAACCGTTTGTTTAAAATTTAATCCTTGAGCTCTACGCAACTTTCGACGCTTCCTTTCAGTACGAGAAATACGCTAAAAATAAAAAAATTATTTTAGAATAAAAAAATTATTTTTATCTTCCAACCTTTCCTTTGTAACGCTTTTCCTTCTTTTTCTCCTCTGTCTGAAAATAAAAAATTAAACCAAAAGAAATTTTAAAAATTGACGAAATTTCTGATTTTTAGGCATAATATCGGACTAGCTTTTTAAGAAAAAATCAAAGGAAGGTAGTCAGTTATACTCTGAACTTGAACTGCTTACGGGATGGTCAATTCAAAACAGACCACAAAACTTTAAACAAAAATTTTCTAATAGTTATAAACAACCTGAGTAGAAGCATCCACTTTAGTTCCACTTGTTGATGCACAAGCCTCTCCAATTCTATACTGACCAGCTCTATCTCCACCAGTTGGTTGAGTGAAAGCAGGAACAGCAAAGGCCCCTGGTCTCATCCACCCATTCCTTCGTCGCTTACTACCAAGCCTCTAAAAATAAAAATACATTCGAATTTTCTTAAATACTTCAACCTTTTGCTTCGTCTTTTCCTGAAACAGAAAAAGTATAAAGAATAGTTTTGGTCTAAATTCCTATAGAAAACCATTTAAAACCTGGGAGGAAAATATTATATCCAAAAGTTTTTAGATACTAGCCTACTAGATCCAAAGGTCTAAACCTTCAACTCTTTCAAATTTAATGTCTAAATAAAACCTTTTGAGGTGCTTTTCGAGTTGGTTTTGGATTTGTCACATTTTCATTGAGTTCCAAACATTCAGTTGATTCCATCTTCAACATAAGTTGACGAGTTGGTTCAGCATCAGCAACTATAAAACCTACCAAATCAAAAATATTTAAACAAAAAATAAACCGTCCAAAGCAGGTTCCATTTTAACAGTTTTCCCACCAGTACCAATTTGCTCAGTTTCAGTTGAATTCATGTCTAGATTCAATTTAAAATTTATTTCAAAGATTAAAAAGTTTTAAAAAATATTAACCGTCATTAAACGGATACATTACAAAAAATATTTAAAAAATTAAAAAAATATTTATTTACAGCAAAAAAAGGAAATTTTCTTAAACTTCAACCTTTGACGTTTTACTAACCACTTGATTGAGATATTGAGCTTTATGCTTCTTTAAACGCTCCCTTAAATTCCTAGGCAGTCTCTGAAATAAAAGTATTTATTTAAAAAATTATTTTTTTTGTCATCTCACCTTATTTCTTCCTCTATTACGTTTTTTCTTCACCTCCTTATCCGTCTGAAAATTAAAAGAAAAGAATCAAAATCTTATTGATTTTTTAAAAAATTATGAAAATTAGATAAAAAATCAAGGGGGTAGTTAGTTACAATCTAGAACCAAACAATTTACGGGAAGGTTAAATAAATAAAAAAAGGGACCACAAAACTTCCAAAAAAAATTTTCTAATAGACACAATCAACCTGTGTAGAAGCATTCACTTTAGTTGTTGTAGTTGTAGCTGCACCGACCTTACCCTCTCCAGTTTGTGTAGAAGCATCTACTTTACCCATAGTTGTTGATGCACAAACTGACTCTTCTCCAATTTTATTTCCTTCATTTGCTTGAATAAGAGCGAGCAAAGCCAAGGCCGCCTTTTGCTTCTTCCTGGCAATTCGTACACTCTTACTCAACCTCTAAAAATAAAAATGTTTGTAAAAAGTTTAAAAAAATTTCCAACCTTCCCTCTGTTTTTCTTTTTCTGAAATAAAAAATATAAACTCATTTTCGTCAGAATTCCTATGCAAAAATAAGGGAAGCTAACTTATGTTTACTTTACCACCAACACAAAAAATGATCGGAAAATGAACCTAGAAGTTAGAAACTTCTAACCCCTTTGAATTTAATATCTCAAAAAAATCAACCTTCGGGTTAGTCAAATTTTCATTAAGTTCCTCGGCAACTTCAATCTTCACATCCATTTGACGGCTCGGTTCAGCATCAGCAACTATTAAATTTATTAAATCAAAAAGTTTGAAATTAAAAAATTAACCATCAGAAGCAGGTTCCATTTTAACAGTTTTACCACCAGCACTAACTTTCTCAGGTTCAGATGAATTCATAGTCTAAATTCAATTCAGTCTAAATTCATAAAGATAAAAATTTTTTAAAAATATTCGCCGTCACTAAACGGATATTACAAAAAAATAACTTGAAAATTTATTTAAAGAATTTTTATTTTCCTTCCTTCCTTCATTGCTTCTACTATTTTCTTCAACTTTTTTTTGTCTCTTTGATGGAGTTTACGCTTCTTTTTAGGTGGCTGAAAAATAAAAAAAACATTGAAGACATAATAAGAAAATCGAGGAAAAGATCATTTACGCGAGGGTCAAGCAATAAATTAAATAAGGGACCAAACGACTTTCCTAAATCTTTCCAATAATAAATAACCTGCGCAGAAACATCCACTTTACTAGTAGCTGTTGCATCACAATTCTTATCCTCCCTAAGTTTATTAGCCTCCATTGCTTTTATTTTCTTCAACTGCATTCTCTTTCTTTGGGGGAGCCTTTTACGCTTCTTTTGTTGCAGCTAAAAATGAAATAAAAAAATGTTGGACTGGTTAATAAGAGAATTAAGGACGGCCAGTTACAATTTTGACTTAAACTATTCATTGAGTTAAGTCTTTCAAAGTTAATCTTTTAATAAAACAGAAATAAACCTGAGGAGTTGCCAAATTTTCATTAAGTTCCTCAGCGACTTCCATCTTCACCTCCATTTGACGACATGGTTCAGCATCAACAACTATTAAATTTATTAAATCAAAGAATTTTAAATAAAAAATTAACCATCAGAAGCAGGTTCCTCTTTAACATCCTTACCACCAGCAAAAATTTGTTCAGGTTCAGAGGAATTCATAGTCTAAATTCAATTTATTTTTAGCTAATAAAAAATTAAAATTTTTAAAAATATTAACCGTCATTAAACAGAAATTAAACAAAAAAATATTTAAAAAATTTATTTAGAAGAAATTTATTCAAAATATTTACTGGCAAATAATAAAATTTTTAATTAAAATTTTAACAATAATTAAATCCAATCACATTTTAAAGAATCAAAAGTCAAAGGACAAAAATGTGTGGGAATAATAGATATTCATAAATAAAATAAATTTAAATATAATTTGGGCACAAAACTAAAATAATATAACTGCCTATAATTAAATAGAAATGGCAAAATATTTTTTGAGACTAAAATAGGGTCGATGTACATAGAAAGAATCAAATGCCACACAAAAAGGAATGTCACGGGTCGCAGAAATCTGTGAATTTTTGCCCCACAAAACTACACGATCCAAAAAATTTTCTGAAACCCAACTAGACTTATCGACTCATAAATCCCTCTCTAACTGGCTCAACTGCAAAACCGACTCGAGGCCCTATACGGAGAAAATTTTGAAAAACCAAAGAATTTTTTTCTAAATCTGTGACACCTCTGACACAACGATGAAATGAACAAATATTTTTTAAAAGGGTAACTTTAAGCGATTTTTTTCAAAATCTTATTTGTGTGGCAAATATTCTCTCTTTCTCTCTGACTCAAAAACTTTTTTTTCAAAAAAACCTCTCATCAATATTTATCACAACGTCCATAGAAACGACGCAAAGACGCATCGATTTCCTTCAAATAATAAGCTCCAGAAAACATAGGGATATCACAATCCTTCTTTTTCAGATAACAATCTTAAAATTTTTAAAATTAAAAAAATAATTTTTAAAGAATCAAAGAAACCTCCATTTTTAACAATTTCTTCTCTCTTCTCCAAAATTTTAGTAAATTGTTCAGGAGTAAATTTAATTCTTTCATGTAATCTATCAAAAGCTTCTGCAGCACTTTTCTTTAAAGCATTATACAAGCCTTTAGTTTTATCATTAAAACGAATCGTTAAAGAAAACATTGCTGCAACACAACCACTTCCATAAGAAAAAAGCAAAATACGTTGACCATTCAAATCAGGCATAAATGGAGTACTAAAATTTAAAATATTTTTAAATTAAAAAAAGCCTTACTCAAAAAATAAATTAATTAATTGAGCGTAGAGAGATGGTGTGTACCTTTAGAATAAAAATAAAAAAATTTTTAGTTAAAAAATTTAAAAACAGTAGAAATCGAGGTAAATCAAAACCTCGATTTTACCTAAATCCTAGAGTCAAGATCAAGGCATTTTTCAGTGCTCCTTAATTTTTCCCTAACTTGAGGCCCAACATCTAATCAGGGTTCTTACCCAAAATTATAGTAAAAAATTAAAGCTTTTTTCGAAAAAATCCCGATCTCCAACAAAAAACAAACATATTTCCAATCCGTTGTCCAAATTCCAAATAACGATCTAATTTATGTTGAGCATCGAAGGAACAAGCATTTAACGTTTTATCTGTAAAACGATCCTTGCTGTCTGAACGAGTTTTGCCATTTTCTAATTGAAGAATTTCTGCCAAAGACATGTTTTTATATCCTTCCAAACCATTATAGAACCCAGCTGGAGTCAGATCTCTTTGATAATCGACAAAAGAAAGCCAAGCAAATGCTTTTTGGCAAAGTCGAGAATATGGAGAATGGAATAATACAGCCCGAAAATCGTTTAAGGAGCCAATAGCTTTAAAATTAAAAAAATTTTAATATGAGGAAGACATTTTGCGGTTTGTACTTTAATTTTTATAATTTTGTGGTGAATGTCCAAGATAACCAAATTCGACCGGCCGAATTCAGATCCGGCATTTGAACTCAAATCTGGACTTAAAGACGCTCAATTACATATAACAGATCTCAAAAATTTCTAAAAAGCACCTCTCCCCCATATTTCTCTAAGGAACAGAAAACTGTTTTATTACCAAAATAAAATTTAAAAAATACCATCCGAATTAATTTTCTTCCATTTATTCAAATAACCCTTATAACAGGCATCCAAAGCATGCAAATAAGTTCCAACACTGTTCGGACCATCAACTTTTGGATACTCTGTACAAAAACCTCCAATAGGCTTATAAAAATCATAAACGTTGGAGGAATAAAAAGAACGAAGACCACAATCGAAAACAATAGAAGCTTCTGGACCTAAATTTAGAAAAAATTATTTTTAAAAAAATGTAAAAATAAACCTATAAGAAAAGCAATAGCACCAGCACCTCCAGTACTTCTTGCTGCAAATTGAAAAAAAAATGAAAAAAAATGTATAATGTTAAACAGGATTTATTCTCACATAAATAAAGCATTTTCGAATTAAAATAGGAAAAAAGACCCAAAAGGACTCGAACCTTGAAAGTGAAGAGAAAAAAACCGAAACACCTAACCACTCAGCCGCCCACGAACACAATAGAAGGATAATAATTTAAAACCAATAGCTTTAAAAAAATCATACCAGGTCCTTTAGCATAAACAGCAACATCAACACAAACAACAATTGCCAATCTTCCTAAAATTTTTATAATTAAATTTTATCAAAAAAAAACCTTCAAATTCATAATTTGCATACAACCAATCAACAGAATGCAGCAAAGCTTGGGTTCCTCCAAAACAAGCATTCTTTTCATCTACACCCTCAATGTCTGTATTCCCTGATTCCATAAACAAATCCATCAGAACTGACTTGATACTCTTGCTTCGATCGACCAAAGTTTCTGTGCCAACAGCCAAAAAACCAACTGAGGTAGGAGCAACCTGGGAAAATTTTTTGAATTATAGTCAACAGGATGTGGCCAGGAAAAAATTTTCGGGGCAGAGAGGGTCATGTAGCCCACCTGGCTAGATGCCTAATAGTCAGACTCCACAAAATCCTCTAGAAAATATTAAGAATAACCTTATAATTTTCCAACAATTGAGCAGTTACACTTAAAGCCATTGAACACGAATCCTCGTTCTCATGACAAAAACCCATTTCAAATTGGCCTAATCCCAAAGTATACTTATTTGGAGAGACATTATCAAACTGAAAAAATTTTAAAAACAAAATTTAATTTTTTTCCAAAATAAACCTTTTCCAATTCTTTTTGATCAACATAAGATTTTGGAAAATAAAATTCTGCTCCAATAATTCCGACGCTTTGAGGTTTGCAAAGATTGGTAGAATCATTATTTGAAGCTTAAAACAAATTTTTAAAAATATTATTTAAATTAAAATAAATTTTTACTTAAATTGACGGAAGGATTGTGAACACCATTTACCAATAAACCATTTTCTCCAGCATTAGAATTTTCCATTACTATAAAAAAAAGAAAATGAATTAGCAAAATAATATTAAAATAAAATTTAAAAAAATTAAAATGAATAAACGGATAAATAAAAATATTTTTAAATGATGAAAATGAGATTAAAATCAACTATTTTCTGATAAGCAATAAGAGAAAAAAATATATTAAAAAATAATTGGGAAAAAGAAGTGGGAAAAAGCAACGGAAATAAATATGGAAATACATTGGTTAGTTTAATAGCCATAAAGAATGCTGTTTAATTAACAAAATTGAACAAAACTACAAGTTTATTAAAGTTTTTCCCAGAACATTTCCTTCCGCCAAGTTTAAAAGAAAGAAATGACAATAAGAAAGACAGACAAGTTAGCAAATCGAAGCTATAACAAATTTTGCAATTATAAATCGGGCAAAGAACATATTAATTATTATTAGTTTGACCTTCATCCTAAAGAGATTTATCTTAACCTTGATCAGCTATAATCAAAGGAAAGCGCAAATAAACTTACTTAAAAACGATAACGGAACAATCAACGAACGAACAAAATTTGCAAATTGAGCAAAACAAAAGTTTCCATTATGAAATATTTTAGACAATGGAAAATCAAAATATCTACGACAAAATGCCCAATACCGGTAAAACACTCATTTAATCGAAAGACAAAAGAGAGAACACAAGAACCGAAGAGACGGAAAAGAACAAAATACAATTTCCATTTTGACTTAACTCCTATCAGAGTTAATACAAAACATCAACTTTTAAAAAAGTAATTAAACTCACTCTTTGAACTTCGTCGAACTGAGCGTATTGTTAAAGCCTTTAGAGCATCACGAATTTTTTTTTCATAAAAATTAAAATTTTCAAAACACAAAAAGTATTATTGATAAAATCAAAAAAATTTTTTACGAAAAAAACAAGAAACACCCGAATAAATTTTATTTTTCAACTCTGATTTCAATTTAAAATTATAATTAAAATAAAATTTGGCAAAAATAAAGCAAACAAAAAAAACATCTAAAAATACAAAAACAGAAAGTATAACAATTAAAAAAAGGAAAATTATAAAAAAAAAAGAATATTATTTTTAGAGTTGCTTTCAAAACCTATTTTTATCAACAAAAAATTATTCTTTAAAGCAACTCTCTTTAAAAATCGTGTTTTTTTTTCAAGAATTCTCTCTTTGACCTAAAAATTTTTTGCTAGGAGACAAGATTATATAATCCAAAATTCTATAATCCAAACGATTAGTCCAGTAAATTTCCAAAAATGTTTTGACTCAAAATCTTGTTATTTTTAGTACAGAGGAAAATCCCCCCCCCCTAGCCTTACTATTAACTAACAATAAAAACACGATCCCCTTTTTTAAAGGCAAAATTAAAAACAAAATTTATATGTGGACAAAAAAAGCTTATCAAAAAATTAATATTATTATTCGATTGATTGCCACTTTAATATAAAATGCTTTTTAAAAATTAAATTATAAATATACCGTAAATGTCCCAAATAGAGATCCATTAAATGTGAACCCATTGAAAAATAAAGGCCCATCCCCACTAGAGATGGGCTTGGGCCTGGATTTTTCCTGTGCTTAGAGTCCAGGTCCAGGCATTTTTTTGACCTTTCTGGGTTTTTCTTGGGCCTGGATTTTTGCTGAACTACAGGCCCAGGTCAATAAATCAAACCAAGGAACCCATGAACAGGCCCAGGCTTTTCAAAAATTCCGATCTCTAATGCCCCAAATAGAAGCCATGCCCTATTACATGTCCCCACTATGAGTTACATTAAAAAAATAAAAAGCCCAGGGTTCTTCTATTAGGACATTTTACGGCAAACATTATTACATATTTTCTTATTTAAATTAAACAAAAACTTCTCTTCATATTCTCCAACATCTTCATTTTAAAGAGCAATCATTTTGAGCAAAAACATAACACCAGCACTCATTAACCCAGCAATAGGTAAAGTAACTAGCCAAGACAATGAAATATTTCGAAAAACAGACCAATGAACAACTGGATGTGCTTGTACTAAACCAACAGCAACAACACTACCAACTTTACATTGTGTTGAACTTATTGGTAAACCCAATTTTGATGCAAATAAAACTGTTATTGCTGCACCAAATTCTATTGCAAAACCTCCGGGCGGTGTTATTCTTGTTAAATTTTCACCGACTGTGTAGATTACCTTTAAAAATTAAAAGTTAATTATTAATAGCTCAATGCAAATTTTAAAATCGAGGATGGGCCGAAGTCCATGACCCCATTGAGGCTGGGCCAAGAAAAATTGAGGTTGGGCCAAGGTCTATGACCTTTCTCCACATCTAAAGCTTATATGTACATCTGGTCTAGATTTAATATTTTCGAAACTAAAAAATTAAACTGGGTCTGACAATAAGCCAAGTCCGGAGGGTTTCCATATAAACCTAGGCATCCGTTTAAAATCAGTAGCTTCGAAACCAAATAAAGATCGAACTTAGATATGCCCACATTCCCCGCGCAATAAAAAAATATTTAAAAGAAACCCTATGTCCAAGTAGCCAAAGACCAACACACATTCCAGCAGCTCCATACAAAAGTAAATAAATTGAAGTATGTTTTGATTGATGTACACTTCCTTCATCATAAATTGCATACAAGGATACTAACGGAGCTATTGCATTACTGAAAATAAATTTTTTTAAAACAGGGAATTATTTTTCGGGGAATTTTCAAAAGAGATAAGAGGCTACCAAATATTTCTGAAACTTCTCCTATGAAAGGAACCTCCCCCCTCCCTAAAATTTGTACTCCTTCCTGTCCCACAGCAAATTTCTTTTCCCCCAAAAATTTACAAAAAAACAAATTCACAAACCTAACATCATTACCACCATGAGCAAAACCAGAAAAACAGGCAGTCAAAACTTGTAAAAAAGTAAAAAGACGAGAAGCATATGGATCCTCAGGTTTTGAAGAACGAAAAAAACTTAGTAAAGATGATGCTGGCCTTATTGAAGCATTTCCTTTAAAAAAATTTTTTTAATTCCACTAAAATTTTCAAGAAACCTAGAGATCCATTTTGATTATTTTGTAACATTTCTTGCCCATTTCCCTCAATTTTTGATTTTTCTGAAGTTGATTTTTGTGTTAATAATGTTGTTTCTGATTTTTCTGTTGTTGTTCCATTATTACTGACAGGTTCTGATATTCTTCGATAATTTGATGAATTTCTTGTTGTTTCTGAATTAGAATTGTTGACACTACTAACAACTTTAATTTGTTCTTCGCCATCTGATGTGTTGACTAAAAAATGAAAATAATTAATAAAAAAATTCTTCGCAAAGGTAAAAAATGTAGAGAAGTCAAGAAGGATGGGTCAAAGACAAAAAATTTTCTAAACTTGGCAAACTCTAATCGATTAGACTCTAATGATGGTGTCAAATAGGAAATTATAAAAAAAATTTTTGTAAATCAGAGTTTTCCAAATGACCTCTACTGCAGATCAGGGATGGTCAAGGCTTATCGAAAAAGCGATACACTAAACCCAGAAATTTATTTCAAAATTCCTCTCCACATTTTTTTGCCCGTGACAATCCCTATCCTCAGCGACGATATTCCTATTCCTGCCCCACAACGATATTCCTATCAAGTTCTAAATAATTCCTAACCCTCAGAGCTACCCTTTAATACAAAAAAATTAAAAAAATCCAAACAAACCTAAAATATAATTTTTTAACCTCTCAACAACAAAGAAACGAGTAATTAGAGCAGCAATAAGTCCAATACCAAAACTTAGCGACAAAACTGCCCAAAGTGGCCATTTATCTAATCCAATATCTAAAAAATTAAAAAACATTTTTTAATTAAATTTAAAAATTACAATGAGAGCCTTCAAAAGTAACAGCAAACACATTTACAGAAATACACAAAAAATAGAGAAATGGCAACAAAATTAATCCACAATGTAATGGACGATTCTGAAAGAAAAAATAATTTTAAAAATTTCAAAAAAAAATTTTTTGAAAAAATTTTTTCAAAATTCTGTCCAAAAAATTTTTTCCTTTTCACCCATTCTTATAACACCCACCCAATTTCCTAAAAAAATATTCGTCACTTTTTTACTACACTCCTCATTTATCAATTTTTCCCCAGTTAAAAAATTTTTTTTCGATTTAAAATTGCATTAATTGACACATTCCAAATGTCACTTTCCCCTCCTCCCTCCCAAAAAAATAATTAATTAATAATTAGTTTATACCCTTCGAAGAACAGCATGATCGATGAATAAAAAGAAGAGTGATGACACACAACCAGAAAGTATTGGAGAAACAAACCATGAGGCAACTGCGCAAAAATTATAAGAATTTTAGAGGCATGTGATTTTTAAAAGATTCGGAAAAAATTTTGGAAATTTTTTAAGACAAATTAGCCAAGCCCTATTTTAGATAATCCCAAAATAAGAAAAATTTACCATGAAATATTCATGGTTAACTCCTTATTTTAGGTGATCCCCAAAAATAAAACCCTCTCCTTAAAAATTTTTTGGATGAATCATCCCAAGAATGCAAAAAAAAAAATTCAAAAAATAGAAAAATATTTAGTGACAAATGGTCCCAAACCCCTGAAAAATAAAAATTTCAAAAAAACTCACATATTTTTGTAACTTTTGACCATCTAATACCATCAGTTCCATGAAGTAAAATTGAATACCTTGAAAACGAATTTTTTCCCAAAAACAAAAAAATGAAAATCCAAACCCGATTGTCGCCCCAACAATTGAATGAGTTGTAGAAACAGGCATTTTGAAGAATGTAGCAATTAGAAGCCAAGCTCCACAACCCGTCAACACTGCAATTTGTCCCAAAACCAATTCTTTTTCTCTTCCTTCATAAATTGCCAAATCCACGACTCCTTTCCTCATTGTGTCCTTAAAAGAGATTTTTTTTACTTTCTCAAAAAAAATAAATCACTAACCGTCACTTGATATCCAAGCAAAGCGGCGCCCAAGGTTTCAAATAAAGAAGCGAGCAAATAGGCTTGTTGAAGGGTGAGGACACTGAAGACAACAAATTATTCAGAAAAAGACCTTTAGAAAACTCACCGGCTTCCAACGCTTGTACCAAACGAGTTGGCCGTATCATTAGCTGAAAATGGACATAATTTGCTTAAATAATCATTTTCAAAAATAACTAACCTCCAATTGCAAAGGCTAGAACAAATGCGATCAAGAAACCAACAATCTTTAAAAAAAATAAGGTAAAATTGGTAATCCTGCAGAATCTGGGATACACTTTTAAAAACCTTAAAAATTGTTATTTTTTTCTGAAAATCATTTTATATAGGTAATCGAGTATGCTGATCACGAATCCGAAAACAGATTTTGTCAAATATGACATCTTATCTATGATTTCTTATCATGTACTTGATTTCCAGCTAAAATTCTGTTGGTCATAACTTTGTTCAAAATTATTCAATCGAGCTCATTTTGGTGCCATTCGACTCATCTCGAAGAGCTCTTTCGAATGAGGGGTCATTTGTATAATCGAATTTTTTGACCCCAAAAATTTTCAAATTTTGGGGGTCTGTAACTCGGCCAAATGAAGTCGGATTTCGTTGATTTTGGTGTCGTTCGACTCAGCACGAGGAGCTCTTTCGAATGAGCTATAATTTGTATAATCGTATTTTTTACTCGAAAATCGACCTTACTTCCCCCTATGGTTTGATGATTTTCGGGGGCCTATATCTCTGCGAGTTTTCGTCTCCCGCAGAAAATTCTTGCATATTTGAACTCAGCATACTCGATTACCTATATAAAATGATTTTCAGAAAAAAATAACAATTTTTAAGGTTTTTAAAAGTGTATCCCAGATTCTGCAGGATTACCGTAAAATTGTCGATTATGTGAAGCATTTTTCATCTCCCCAAGCAACTCTCTTTACTTGCCACCTACCCATGACTGATTTTGTGCTAGGGACAAAGAGAAGGGCTCTGGGAGAGATGAAAAATTCATCACATAAAGGACAATTTTGTCAAAAATAACTAAGAAAAAATTTTAAGTCAACTCACAATTGTCCAAAAAATGTCCAACTGGAACAAGGCCAAATCTTCTACAACCATTTTTATTTTTGGAGTTTTTGGGGTGATTTTTGGTACAAAAAAGGGAAGAGAAAATTCTCAAATATAGATTGTTTCTGTTGTTTAATCACCGGTCAGTTCTTTGTTTTGAAAATGTAAAAAGAAGAAAACCAAAAGAAGCAAAAATAGGGGAGAACACCTCCTCCTCTTCGTCTATTGCAAAAGCAAAGGGTGTTTTTGAGAATAAAAAAGGCAGCTACCACCAAATGACTTTGAGTAATAATAGAAGAGACTGTCAGCAAAGAAGAAAAAGTGTAAATAAATGTCTGAAAATAAAAGTAAAAAAAAACAATCTATAAAAATTTAAAAAAAGGAAAGATTGGACAAAGGAGAAGCTAGAAAAATTTAAAAACATCACCAAATGAAAATTAGATTAAACGAAATATTTATTGGGCAGAATGTCAAAATGTCGAAAATCGATTAGTTCAGAATTTAAGGGTAAATTTTGGGGTCGTTTGAGTCTGGATCCAAGGATATCAATGGTCACGCAATTTTTAATGTTACAATGGGTGATTTAGGAATTTTAAAAAAAACGAACAAATTAATTTAATGAAAAAAGTGACGGAAGTAAAAAATTAAAGACAATTTATTTTCCCGCCATTTTATTTAATTTTCAACCTATGGATTAAAAAAATCGTAAAGATGGGAAAAATTGAAAGGGGAAAAAATTGTAGGCCAAAAAACGAGCGGGTAACAAACAACACAAACACTTTTTTATCCCCCTTTCATCACTAACTGCTCAACTACAAACAAGAGAACTTTGAAATGAAAAAGGAAAGAGAAGAATTGGGGTGAAGGGAGGAAACTTTGTAACATTTTTTCTTTCACTACTCTACTCTATTTTCCCGCGGCAACACATTTTGCCAATGTCACACTTTGCCAATAAGGCTAAAAACCTCATTTCGCCAACAAGGTTGTTGACAAATCGTAAGTTTTCAGCCTTATTGGCAAAATGTGTGTTTGGCAGAATATGTTTACTATTTACCCCTTGTCGTCATTTGTTTTGTCTCTCTCAATTAAAACATACTCTCTCGTCTATTTTACTTTCCCTCTTCCATTCAGCCGCACTTACCGGCAACCAAAACAGAAAAAAATTTCTTTTTTTCTCTAACATTCTCTTCAAATTCCTTTATCTCTCATTCACTTAAAAAAACTCCCCCGTTATAATATAGGCATTTTCTTAATGAAATTGGTGGGTAAAACGACTGAAAGGGAATAGAAAGGAAAGGAAAATAAATAAAATATAAAAAAATATATATCTTCTTTTTTTGAGCGGCCAAAGCGATGACTGGCAAGCTTGTTGTCAGTGAAAAATCTTAAAATGTCATGGACGAGTTATGAAAGCCTTTTATTTATTTTTT
Source organism: Meloidogyne enterolobii (assembly GCA_963681835.1). Taxonomy (NCBI): domain Eukaryota; kingdom Metazoa; phylum Nematoda; class Chromadorea; order Rhabditida; family Meloidogynidae; genus Meloidogyne; species Meloidogyne enterolobii. The sequence goes on from CAVMJV010000250.1 coordinate 41,109, forward strand.
TTTTAATTTTTTTTCTATTTTTTTTGAATTGATGATTGAATAAATGAGGGCTTTTTGGTATTTTTTTTTACGTGAGAAGAAAAAAAATTTTTGTTGAGAGAAAATGGGGAGGGGTGTAATGAAGCGGATAAAAACAAAACAAAAATGGATTTTTAAATTAGTAGAAGAAAATATATAAAACTGATTGGTGGAAGAGGAGCTTTTTTCTTGTCCTTTTTATTTTAATAAAGAAAAGTGTTTATGTGAGAAAGTTCAAAATACATAAAAAGAAAATTTTTTCTTTTAATTTTTTATTAAAAAAAAAGTAAGAAAAAGTATAGTACAATAATTCAAAAATAAAAAGAAAAAAAATTTATTTTTCTTTTAAAATAAAATAAAAAGTCAAGTGTCTTTTTTCAACTGAAAAAGAAAAATTCGTCATAACCTAGAAAACCCCCAAAAAAAAAAGATAAGAAAATTATTTAATTCTTATTTAATTTATTTGTAAAATACATCCACTTAAAAGAAAAATTTTTGTGGTTGTCTCGGTGGTTTAGTCGGTTAAGCACCAGATTCTCACCTAGATAGGTTCCGAGTTCGATCCCTACCCCGGTCAAAATTTTTTTTTCTTGACTTTTTAAGTATGGCAGCCATTTTATTTTAGAAAATCGATCAAAAAAAATTAAAAAAATTATATTTCTTAAATGAGATCGGACAATATTTTTTTGTTTAAAAAATTTATTTATTTAAAAAAAAAACAACCTCTCCTCTCTCCTCTCATCAATTCAAATCTTTTTTTTTTATTTATTTTCCATTTAAAGGTCCAGTTGAGGAAGGTCCATTTGGGGTTGCTGTTTGTTGTTTTATTATTATTTTATTATTTTCGAGAACAATTTTGCTCCCATTCTTTTCCTCTTTCTTATCTTCATCTTTATCATCTTCATCCCCTTCATCTTCCTCATTTTGTTGTTCCCAATCATATGGTTCTTCTGGATTTATATCATTATTTCTTATTGCCAAAGAAATTAAATCACGAACATACTTTAAAAAAATAACTTTTTATTAGTAAAATACAGTCGAACCTCGTTATAAGATACACTCATTATTGCGTAAACCTCATTTGGGTGTGGGAGGATCTTCCTAAACAATAGCCTCTCTATTTAGGGTACATCTCATTATAAAGTAGTAAAAAACTTAACTTCAAACGAGGTGTTTTGTGAGGGCATCTTATAGCGAAATCCAACAATTTATTATGAAAAAGTAAAAAAAAATACTTGATAACTTGGAAGTGTATTGTAATCAAGCTGATCCAAATAAGTAAGAATACGACGAAATTCCATCTTTAAAAAAAATTTTTTTTAATTTTTCAAAAAATAAAAAAAAACAAACTCTGGGACAGTGCTTAAGTAGATCAATCTGAAAAGAATTTTTTTAGAAAGTTTACAAAAAAATTTCACAAACAAACCATTCCCTGTTGACTTCTAGTCTCTTCTTTTATTCTTCTAACTTCATCACGTTCAGCTCCATGATAACCACTCCAAGGTAATTCGCCAGCCATAAATTCAGCCACAACATAAAGCCAACTTTCCAAATCATCTTTGGGGGATTGTTCTTGGGCTCTATGGGCTGCTAATGGTGCATAACGGATTGTACCTCTTTAAAAATTTTTTTAAAAATTTTTTCTCCTAAATCCTGAATAAGGGATGGGACAGGGAACAGAGAAAGTTCGGGAATGGATCAGGATCGGATCGTATTGATAAAAAAAGGTCGAGCTGAGCTTTTAAGAATTCCTTCGAATTGAGTCTAAGATAACCCAAACTATCCCTAGATATCGAAGTTCTTCACTCGAAAAATCTTTGATACCCTCAGTGCAAGTTTTTTAGTGCAGTTTCAGCCAACTGAGCCAGATAGAAGGAACAGAATCGGGTTTCGAGTTTCAGCTCGAAAGCCGAGTCGGGTGTTCTTCGGATCTGATTCCGAATCGAAACAAGTCCGGTTTTCGGGTAACCCTATCCTTCCCTAGTTCAGGCAAAATTCTCAACCCTTTAAAAAAATTTCAAAAAACCTGAATTGTGTATTTTCTCTAGGCGGTTTAATTTCACCATTTGGCAATTTAAATTGTCTACATAATCCAAAATCTATCAACATTATTCGACACGTCTTGTTGTTATCCTTTGATTGTAATAAAGCAAAATTTGAAGGTTTAACATCTCTGTGAACATAACCAAGTGAATGAAGTTGTTCTAAAGCACTCAACATTTCCAATGAAAGTCTTAATGCTGTAGGGGCTGAGAAACGATAATGTTGAAATTGAAGACGAAGTTTGTACAAATTTTCTCCTAGCTGCAAAAAAATTTTTTTAACCATTTATTGATTCTTTTAAGAGGCGTATGGATCCTAGAATCATTTATATTTTAATAAATTGGAGTCAAAATTACATAGAAGATTCATAAAAAATGATTGGAGTTCTTCTTGGTTCATCTAACAATAAGAGAAGTACGGAACTAGAATCTCTTCTATATCCATTGACTTTAAATCAGGCCTGGAACTCAAGTCAATAAAAACGTTCCCTTAGTCTAGTCTCGGTACACCAAAAATTCCTAAAGTCATTCATGACAACCCCAAATCTCCAAAGGAGTGTGGGAAACCTGACCCGAAGATTTTCCACACAGAAACCCGACCCGTACTTATTTGTGAGGCTCATCCCTCTCTACTCCAAGGCCTTATTTCCCAATTTATTAACAAAAATAAATTACACAACAAACCCTATTCATTATGAGAAATTTGAAATGTTTTTGAATCATTCCTCTGTCAATAAGATTACAAAAATGAGTCAAGTGTGATTTGTTTGCTGCTTTTAGAACCAAATAGTCCATACTTAAAGCACGTGTAGCAATGTCACAAACCTCGAGTTTTGCAGCAAATAATTCTGGAAAAAGAGAAAACTAGTGCCCACAAAATAAAATTTCCCGACGCGGAAACCTGCTTTTCACACATATCGAGCCAGATCTGGCCGAATTTTTGGGATTAATCCGTTCTATAAAATCCGGAGAGCACGATAAGAAAAAACCTGGACCCCTGTTGCATCCTGTCCGGCGTCGGGGATTAAAAACCCCGTTTAAAAATTAAAAACTCACTTCCATCTCTTGTCCGCAACACCTTAAAAAATAACAAAATTTGAAAAATCAAAAATTATCAAGAAAACCTCATAAACAGCTCCATATTTTCCAGAAGCAATCCTCTTCCCAACAGCATAAGAATCTTCTTGTCCACGTATTATATTATTGCTGGAGGGTAGTCTGGAAGAAACCAATTCTTGTGAGTGTTCTGCGTCAAGACCCTAGAAGATAAAATAAAAATTTTTAATTATAGAAATTTTTTGCTCTCCCAAAGGGGTCAAAAAGTCAATTAATTAAAAATCAGGTCAGCTCGTTCCCCCCTCATTTTAACTACAAAAATTCCAAAATTTTATTTTACTTCAAAACTGTTGTCGTCGTTCATAGAGATTAATAATTTTGTTTTAAGAAAAAAATTTTTCAAAAAATTTTTTTCAAAAATAAAAAAATAAAATGATTTTTGTGCTTAAAATAAAATTTAAAAACAAAGAATACAAGAAAAAAAATATTTTTTTAAAGAAATTGCGAGAAAGATTGAGCAGCGAGAAGCACAAACATTACAACATTTAAAAAAAGTAAATGTTAAAATTGTCTTTTTTTGTTTTTTGAAATTGTGTGGACAAAAAGAAAGGGACAAATAAAGGAGGATATTTTTGTAATATTAAAAACAAACATTAAAATCTCTTTTTTTTATCGGAAATAGAGAGGGTAATCTTATTGATAGAGGAACGGAATGGAACGGGGAATAGTAAAGAGGGGTACTTTTGAAAAAAAATTTTTAAAGCTGACAGGAACAGAGAAAGAGGAGAACGCATTGCTTATACTCCACTCTTCTCTCCATTTAATTTAAAAAAATCCCGATCAAAAAAAAGTAATAAAAACAACAAAATGTTTTGTGAATCGATTTGAAGGGCCGCGTTAAAAAAGAAACATAGAGACAAAAAGGATATAAGGAGGGATGATCAAAAAAGGCTAGCCCCAAAAGATCGACATTTAAATCAACAAATTCACAAGTAGAAAGATAAAACTGACAGCATATCCCAACAAAAAATTTTTATAAGGATAATGGGATTAAAATTAAACCAAGAATCTTATACAACTGGAAAATTGCAAAACAGAAAATCAACCCAAAAATTTCAAAAAAAATTTAAAAAATTTCAAAGGGCCCCATTAACCAACAAGTTTATTTAAAATAAAACAAACCTTGTTGATTTTTCCATCCTTTCAAGTATTGATCTTCTGGATTAACTCTTCTATCAATTGAGAGGTCATGTGCACATGAAAAGCCAAGTGTGCTTGATTGCTTGCGTAGATTGAAAAAATAAAGAGAAGAGGTGTAATTATATTAAGAACAGCTGAGCTTTTGAAGATTCTTTGCTTTTCTATAATATTTTTTATTGAAAAAAATTTTTTCAACATTCAAAAATGAAAAGATATTAAAAAAGAAATAAAATCTTTTTTTTCAAATAAATAATAAGCAATTAACATAAAAATAACAAACCATTTTTTATTGCAAAAAAAAATATAATTTTAAAAAACAAGAGTATAGATTTAGTCTTAATTCACAAATAGATTAAAAAATGGATTAAAAACAAAATTCAAATTTAGGAAAATTTTTGACTTAAAAATTTTTTAGGCTCCAGACAGTCTTACAAGCAAACATACCAAACTGTGAGTCAAAATTCTGTATTATTTTTGGTACCAATCGATAGAGCATCATCGATTTACTCTAGAAAATTTTAGGCTTTTTTTGGCTAGGAATATGAAACTAAAAAGTTATGGCGCTTCAAAGTCACAGTTTGGTATGTTTGCTTGTTGGTAGTCTAATGAAGGTTATTTAGTAGTCCACTGAAAGTTTATTTTGGAGTTTTTTGATCTCATAAACAGACAAATACTTTCATTGGACTGATAAAAATTAATTGAACTCATAAACTGTATCAGAAGCCAATTTTTGTTTTTAATCCATTTTAAATATAAGCACGGAAAATCTTTTTCCAAAATAACAAAAAAACCTCAACATTACTATTCACTTATTTACTTCCTTTTTAGGCATTTTTTTCTCCTTCTCTTGGTCACAGGGCGCCGGTTTAACAAAAGGAATTTTTTCTTTATATTGTGGAGGCATAAATTCACGTAAAGCTTCAGGAATTAAAATACAATCAACAGTTTGATAATTTTCCAAAACTGCACAAATAACTCTTGTTGTTGCACACATTGTTGCATTTAACATATGAACAAAATTAACCTTTATAAAAAAATATATTTTTGACATGAGCAGAAAAAATTTTTTTTAAAGAACAATGGAAGGGCTACTTTTCAAGGCAGTAAAACGAACCCAAATATTATAGCCGGATCCTACTCGCCCTTAAAATGTTATTTTAATTTGGTCGGCTACTTGTTCGGGTTGTTTGTTAATGTCTCCTTTTGAAAATTTCCTGCCCCTCCTGTTGTTAAAAAACAATTTTCCTAGTCCACAATCAATAGTTTGCTTCCTCGAAGAATTTTCCTAGAAGCCTCCACTGACAGGGAACAATACTAGTAGCTATTGAAATAACTTTATACTAATCCTAAAGGATGTTGTTCTTTTTAAAGTTAGATCCTCAACTTTGTATTAAAAACCCCCAAAAAAATTTTTTTAGATAAGTAAACCTCTCCATCCAACTTTTTAGTTTGTCCATAACGAATTTTAAGTCGTCTCGATTGATAATCTGTACAATTTGAACACGAAACCAATTCACGAAAAGCTCCACTTGCAGGAAACCAAGCCTCCAAATCAAGTTTTTTAGATGCTGCATTATTTAATTCACCAGAAACAATATTAACAATTCTATAAGGAATTCCAAGAAGTTGATAATAAAATTCAGCATTTCCAATCATCTATATAAAAAATAAAAAAGTAAGTTATCCTAAAAAACATTGGTCTCTGGAAAAATGAGCAAGACGTGCTCCTCCTATATTTTTGAGGTTTCAGAGCAGAGACGTCAAGAACTACCCGAAACCTATACTTTATTTGATCAAAGCTAGATACGAAATTAAACTTCTCATGTCCTCTAGAAAGCAATAATCTTCAAGATTACCAAAAAGAAAAAGAAAAAAATTATTTTATTATTAAAAAGAAACCTCATCAAAATGCTCCCAAGATTCATCATCAAAAGGCGAGCAAATAACAAATTGTTCAACTTTTTCAAACTGATGAACGCGAAAAATTCCACGAGTATCACGTCCATGACTTCCAGCCTAAAAATAAAAGTTAAAAAATATTTCCTAATAAAAAAACCTCTTGACGAAAACATGTAGACATACCAGCATATTTTAATGGCAAATTTGCAGGTACCAACCATTCATCACCTTTTAAATAGAAAATTAAAAAAATATTAAAGTAAAAACAAACGATGAAAAGCAGCTATAGGTTGTTCCGAAGTAGCAATTAAATATTTATCATCGCCAGAATTTTCGTTTTCAGAGCCTTTTCCGACTACCTAAAAAATTTTTTTAAAGTAAAAAAAAGTTTCAAAAGCTTTCCAATCACTTGCGGGACGATATCTAAGAAAATAAAAACAAGGGCCATCAAAAGGATTCGAACCCTCAACCCAAAAACTAGCTAACCCAACACACTACCGACCAAACCACAAAACACAATAATAAAAAAGCAGCAAAAAAGCTCTAATTCATTCAAAAACTCACTCTATAAAGCTCTTCATCAAATTGACTTAATTGGGCAACTTCTTGCATAAATTCCTTAAATTTTACAAAAAAAACTTTTTAAAAAATTCGAAAAAAACCTTTCTCATAAAAAATGGAGGATAAATTGGAACAAATCCTTTTTCCGATAAAATTCTTAAGGCTAATCCAATTAATGCTTGTTCAAGAAAAACTAAAGGTCCTTTAAGGAAGAAGCTTCTACCACCAGCAACATTAGCGCCTCTTTCACCATCAAAACCATCAACCATTGTAACCAAATCAACCTTTAATAAAAAACGAAAAGTATGAAAAAAGGCGTGGAATCTTTCCTGAAAGAACCCCTAGCCATAAGACCCAGCATTTATTTATACTTTCAGAGGACTTTTCGGCCTGAGTCTTTCTTTTAACTCTATACAAAAGTACTCAAGACCACGATAAGCAACTAACATTAAGACCATGACTCAAGACTCGTCAAAGGTCAAGTAGTAAAATCTTCCTGAACCTAAAGTTTAAACTCAGGCATTTATTGAACTTCCATCTGGCTTGATTTTTCCTAAACCCAAGACCACAACTAGGAATCAATGAACTCAAAAATTGGATATAAATACTCAAAGATAGCCAAAAAGGGCGCAAATGAACCTAAAAACCCCATAAGGAAAATGGGACACGCCCACTTAGTCGCGCGGCCACTTAGTCGCAGAGCCATAACTTGCTAAAAAATTTCTGGCCCTTATCAATTTTGGTACCAATCTCTTTAGCTCGATGAGAGGAATCGTTTAATACCAAATTTGGAAAGATTCGGAAATCTTAAAGCAGGTTATGGCTCTGCGACTAAGTGGCCGCGCGACTAAGTGGGCCGTACCCAAGGAAAATAACTTTAAAAACATACATGAGAATAACATTTTCGACTTTCACAATCCCCAAAAGTCCTCTCCACTTTATTGTCATCTTCATTATCACTTATCGGAACAGAATCATGTAATAAATTTCCAATTTTCTTCAAATTTTCATTTCGATCCTTCTCCAAATTTTCCATTTTTAAATTTGTTTGAACAGTTTCCTCGTCCAATTTCTTCTTTAAATTTTTGATTTGAGCGATGGAAAGAGGCTGAAAATAGATAAAAGTCTTCAAATAAAGAAGAAAAAACCTTAAGAAGGTCCAAACTCAAAGCGTCAAATTTAGTCACAAAATCAGCGGGAAGTTCTTCCGGCCCGCCTTGTTGTTCCTTTTTCTATAAAATAAATATTTTTGAAGATAAAAAACACAAGAAATTAACCTTCATTTTGTCACCTATAGTTGTGCTACACATTTTACTTGCACGATTAATAGCATCCAAATTGAAACGCTCTGAAAATGAATTTTATTAACTTAAAGAAAAAGACCGGGAATTTTGGGTTTTGTGTGACGGATTTTATTTTCTCAATAATCAACACTTTATATTCTCTTAACAACCATATATCAATCAAAAAGGGTTGGTTAATTTTAGATGGAATTCAGTAAAGATCGAGCTAAGCCTGGAACAAGGCCCGGGTTTTTCTTGTACCCAGAGTCCAGGCCCAGGCATTTTTTGATGTTCCTGGGGTTTCCCTGGGCATGGGTTTACTGGACTACAGGCCCAAGACACGGCCCAGGTCAATAAATCAAACCCAGAGTCCAGGAACAGGCCCACAGACACACACACAGTCCTGTCCCTAATTTTGACCTTAAACTCAAAAACCAGTAAAATCTTTCAAACCTTTTCTCCATTCAACATCAGCCTCAATAACCTTATCAACTAAAGTAACATCAGCAAAACGTCCTTTTTGAGAAGTTCTAATTAAGTCTGGATTGCCTCCTTTTTCAACACGAAAGAGATCAATATTTAGAACCATAATATAAATACTAAATAAAAATTATGCAAAAAGCTCTGAAAAACAAAATAAATTAAAAATTAAATTTCGAGAATAAATGATTGAGTCAAAAATTGAAGAAAAAAAATAAAAATTGGGTGGGGGATCATTGAGTCCCGCCTGTAGAGTCCCGGAGACATATTTTGGGTCATAACTTCTTGGATTTTCAACCAATTCGAATAAATCTTTTATCAGTCGAAAGCCCTGGATCTGAGGATCATTTTCATCAAAAGGATTGATTTGACCAGATCAGCCTACAAAAAGTTACATCTAGATAAGTACGCGCAATCGTGACTTTTCATCTTTATTAGGCTGTAACTTTTCGTATCTTGATCTGATTTAACCTTCTAGATAAAATAATCGCTACATCAAGAGCTTTCGAATGATATATTAATCACCTAAATCGCCTAAGAAATAAAAAAGTTATGGCCCGAAATATGGCTCCAATACTCAACACGCGAGACTCAACCGGGCTGTTCTGAAAAAATTGTAAATAGGACATTTGAGTCCTGCACGAGTCGCGCATTTTGTTTACTATATAAATGAGAGTTTTTGTTATTTGTGTTCATTTGTGTTATTTTTTGCATCATTGATTTCTTTTTTAATTTCTTTTTTTTTTACTTAAGTTATCTACTTATTTGGTTGAATATTTTTATTTTTTAAATTAAAAATGACTACTCAAGTCCAAGCTATTTGCGTTCTCAACGGCGACGGTGACAAGAACGTTAAGGGCACCGTCCGTTTCTCTCAAGTAGCTTTTTAACTTTCTCATTTTTTAAACGATAAAATTCAGGAAAAGGAAGGTTCGCCAACTCGAATTGAAGGCGAAATCACCGGCTTGTCTCCTGGACTTCATGGTCTGAGGCTGTTTAAATGTTTGAAAGAAATTTCTTTTTTTCTAGGTTTCCATGTTCATGCTTATGGAGATCTCACCAATGGCTGCGTTTCCGCTGGACCTCATTACAATCCGACCAATATGACTCATGGTGGTCCTCTGGTAAATTTATTCCTTTATTTCTTTCCCAGTCCTTAGCTTTGGGCCTCATGCGGGTTTAAGTTCTTATAATCTAAAGTGGCTATATGTTCGGCTGTAGTGTTGTACGAGGCATGAGTCGTTCGATTCGCCTTGACTAGCTAGGTCGAATGGTGCCACTCCCTACTTGGGAAGTGATTCTGTGCGGAGCTATAAGTCTTTAAAAACTAAAGAACCGTAGGGGAGAGTAGGCACATTCTCGGGGTGAAAAATCCGAGTCCTTTATTCAATTCCATAATTTCCCAAATTTTTCCAGGATGAAGTTCGTCATGTGGGTGATCTGGGCAATGTTCATGCGAACGAAGATGGGGTAGCTGCGATTGACTTCAAAGACGGGAAGGTTTCGCTTGTTGGTCCAACAGCTATCGTCGGGCGTACTTTGGTCGTTCACGCTTTGGAAGATGACCTCGGTTTTTAATTTTTTAAATTTCTATAAATTTTTATAAATTTAGGCCGTGGTACTGATGACAAGGCTGAAGAGAGTAAGAAGACTGGCAATGCTGGGCCTCGCCTGGCTTGTGGCGTTATTGGTCTTGCTGCTGTTCCGCAATGAATAATGATGGAGAGGGGAAGCAAAATTTGATTAAATATAATCACTTTGACTTATAGGCAAATATTTTTAAGTTATTTTTTTAATTGATTTTATAAAATTTATTTGGATTTTTTCATTGAAACGAGTAAATTTTGATTTGGATAAATTTTTATTATTTTTGGCAAAAAATTAGGGAAGTAGGAATGTTGGTTGTTCGTGATATTTGGGCCAATTTGGATTTATTTTAAAGATTTTTAGGTACTAGTGAGCTTTTCAACCTTCCTATCCTCCATAGCAGCACAGAAATTTTTCCAATGAAGCCCCCAAAGCTGAGCTCTGCTATGCATAATTTTTAAATTTCTAGGGATTTAAAACGCCCCCCCCCCCTATGTCGGAGTGACTCACTATCAGACCTAAACTGAGTGGAAAAATGTTTAAAGAAATTTCCTCGTTAAGGTTTTTTCCAAGAAAAAAGCTATTTAAAATCAATCAAAATAATTGCCCAAACTTGTAGTCGCGTTATTGTTGTTGTTAAAGCGTCGGCTATCTTCCTTTTCATATATTTTTTTATTTGTCCTCTCTCTCAATCGGCAACAAAACCTAAAAATTCCCTCCTTTTCCCATTTTTTTCCTTTAATCTCAACCCGTTCAAGTGGATCTGTAGCTTATCCAAAATATCAACAGTTAACTTATTCTTTCTTCTCCAGTGATCTTTTTGGTTGCAACTGAGAGTGGACAACACTACACAAAAGAAAAGGAGAAAAGTAAAAGCGGACAATTGCAACTTGAAATATGCTGCAAGTTTTGTAGAAAAAAATTTGAAAACTTTCTTTTTTTAATACTGGAAAACTTTCCCCTCCTTTAATATTAATTCATCAACAATTTTGTTTTACACATCTTCCCTGTTGTGAAAATATATTTATTGTCCATCAACTAATCTAAAATATTTTTTTCAATTCTCCGTTACCTCAACTGGCTTTGAGGATATATAAGAGATTAAAGGAGGTTCCGCGAATAACTAACAAACTTTGCTTAATTGAAAATACATCCCCTCTAAATAGCCTTTCTAGGATTTTTATTCTGTTAATTTTATTGGAATAAACGCTATCACATAGTTCTCCGCGCTTCTACATTTCATACCCCTCTAGAGCTGATGTGAGACGTAGGTGACTGAAATTTAATTTATCAATTTCCCTAACAAATAGGTAAAAGACAAGAAGCGAATGTTCTATAACGGGGATGAGTATCGAGTTATTCGAAACCCGAGATCAGACCCATGGGAAATTTTGAATGCTCAAACCCGATTTTTCTCATAGGCCAGTTTCAGACTGGGACAATTGTCTAAAATTAATTTTAATTCTCAGATACATGTTGTTGATCACTAGAACAAATTTAACAATTTCCCTAGCATTTTTAATTATTTTATTTATTATTTCCCACAATTTCCCCTCTACAATATTAGCTGATAAATTAACAACAAATAAAGCTTCCATAGACGGTGAAAAATTAAAAACTCAATTACTAGAAAGTTTAAATAGTTATGGAAAAATTAGAGGAAGTGAAGAATTTTTGGAGCCTATTGGAAATAAAAATCCAAAAAAATTATTTTTGGATGCTCAAACTACTTTTAAAGGTTTTTAATAACATCTAGAAGCTTTACTATAAAATAAAAAATTATTTTCCGTCAATAGGATTCGAACCTTTAACCTCCTCTTTGATTATGCCACTTATCCAAAAATATCACCACTCGAGTATTTCTTTCCTTTCTGGTGATCTTCTGGAATAAGCAGAAAAGGAGAGAGAAGCGTACCCAAAATATCACCACGCAAATATTTCTATCCTTCCCGGTGATCTTTTGGAACAAGTCTTCACCTAATAATTCTTTGGTTCATCCGGAAAATGCTGAGTTTAAACATCATAAAGGTTAAAGGTTCGAATCCTATTGATGGAAAATAATTTTTATTTTTACAGTAAAGCTTCGTATACTAACCAAAAATTTTTTTACTTTTAAAAATTCCCCTCTAAATTTTTTTCAAGCATTTGAACATCCTGACAGTTTAAATAATTCAAGTTCAATGCTTACAGAAAATGAAAAATCAAAACAGGCTAAAACGCTAGGAGAATGGCGTCGAAAAATGTAAAGAAAATTTTTTAGAGAAATTTTTTAGCCAAAAATTTATTTTTTTAAAGATACAAATTTTTGGGATTAAATAAAAGAAAGGAAGAAAAGTCTGCTTTAACTACTACTAAACAATCCCCACCTCCTTTAGTATTGCGTGATGATGAATTTTCCTCTACCCCTCTACCAATTTTTATGGAAAAGGAAGATGAAGATAATTTATGTAATCACTACAAAAGGTAGTTATAGAAATGAAAATTTTTCTAACCCCTTCTAATAGTAAGAAAGAAATAAAAATTTAGCCCCTGGCAGTCATTAATCCAGCGACCTCATGTCAGTTATCGCTAATTCACTCACCAAGATTGGTGCTTTAGAGACGGAGCTCTAACGACTGATAAGAGCCAGCATAACGATGCTTTAACCTTTACTGAAAAAAATTTTTTTAACCCCCCGCCTGGTCCAAATCCACAAAAAAAGAAAAAAATAGTAAAGGCACTACAATTAAAAAAATTTTTTTTAAACAGAAAAGACCAACAAAAATTTCAAAACAAAATTATTCGACTTGCCCCAATACAACCAATATTTACTTCTGTAAAAGAAAATCCTTTACATTGGAATTTTGGAAGTTTTAATAAAAATATAAAAGAAAATCCAGGAGGATGTGGTGGAGATGAACAACAACAACAATTAACTTTAATGGCATTAGAACAAGAAAATAAACTAAAAGCTAGTGCTGATAAAACTAGAGTAATATTCTACTAGTAGCTTAAATTTTTTCAATACAATCAGACCTCACTTTAGGATATACGGCTGAAAAAATCGTACTTATAAAGAGCAGTATCATAAATAAGGGGTATCTCGCATAGGCACCCAATCTAATTTTGAGGTTTATTTTTATATGAGGTTTATGGGTGTATTTAGAAATGAGTGGTGCTTTAACTTTGGGGTACGCTTAAAAAACTATCCAACACCCAGTGGCCTAAAAACGGATTTTAAATTAGGTTTAATTCTCGAGGTGCCTTATAATGAGGGGTTCTTAAAGTGAGCCTAAAAACGGATTTTAAATTAGGTTTAATTCTCGAGGTGCCTTATAATGAGGGGTTCTTAAAGTGAGGTCTAACTGTATTAAACTAAATAGTCTTCATATATTTTTTTACAAAAAGAATCTACAAATCCCATTACCCTCAATTCAACAACAACCTCCCCCACCTCCTCCCCAACTTTCACCTCTTCAATTCCCACCACCCCCACCACAACTCCCACAAGCACCACAACCACTTCCACCACCTCCATTAATACAACCTTTTCTTCCTCTTCAATTCCCCAATAATTTATTTCCAACTTTGCCTTCTTTAATAACAACACCTCCATTTCAACCTACAAGCTTTGCAAACCCATTAGAATTGGTACAACAACACCCAGAGAAAGAATATCTTAAAGAATTGGAAAATGTTCCAGAAGATTATTTAGACGAACAAGAAAATAAGGTAAAGAGATAACAGACCCTCGTTATAGTAAACCCCAACAGATTACGCCACGCGCCCTGCAAGCCTTAGGAATTAAATAGTCGTTATTATTAGGGACCGGATTTTTGTTGGAAAATAATATCAAAATATAGCCACAGAATATTAAAATAAATTAGAAAAATATTAACAAAAAATGCCAAAAATTAGTCAAAAATTAGTAAAGCTGCCTTGTCCCGAGCGTAATAAATCCTCCTACTTTTTTGTAAATTTAATCAAGTTCACAAATTTATATATAAAGCTGCCTTGTCCTGAACGTGCATTTGGAAGAGGTTGTCAAAAACAACGAGATCAACAACAACAACCCAAACAAAAAGCTTCTTCAGATGTTTTTATTGAAGCAGCTAACGAGAAACAACGACAACAAAAACCCTCCCAACCCTCCCAACCCCAATACCTACCCTCTTGGAGTGAAAATAGAGAAATGTGTAATTCTAATAGACTTCGATCATTAATTTATCAATTACTTGTAAATACGAGAATTAATGATCCAACAATTAATGTTGAACGTTCTAAACGTTTTTTACAACAAAAAGCTGAATCTTTATTTGGAAATTTTTATAATGTTATTTGTGGGACAGGATTTTTTTCGTATATTGCACATACTGACGAATTTTGGTTTGTGGGATTTTTGAAGTAGTTGTAGATTAGGAACACCTTCATTTTAAAAAACAACCATTATTAGGAACACCTCCTTTTAAGAAACAACCAATATTAGGAACACCCTATTTTAAGAGATACGCCCGTTGATTAACTATTGGGTAGGGGAGTCTTGTAAGCGAGATACTCTCTATCTTGAATACTCCTCTATTTCACAAGAAAGGACTCATTATATAGTCAGACCTCATTATAAGAGACACCCATTATTAGTTAAACCCTCCAATTTTTAGTTACACCCTCCAATTTTAAAAATATGCGCTCCTAAGAAACTTAACTGACCACTGGTTAGGGGAACTGTCCAAGCGATATCCCCTATTTAAGATACCCTCCATTATAAAACACACTTTTTTAGCCACAGAGTGTACTTCTAATAGTGAGTGAATTAAAAAAATTCTATTTTTTTCAAGCCTTGTAGCAGTCAAAGACATTCATTGCTATGTATTTTCCCCAGTTTGCTCCTCTACTTCACAACAAAGGAGTATAACTTCTAGAGGAATTGAAAAACAAAAAAGACTAGCAGAAATAAATAAAAATAGTAGAAATACAAAAAATAAAAATTGAAAAATAGAATTATTTTAAATTATTTTTAAATTGAAAATTTATGGCGAGAATCAGGCATACAAACAAAAAAAATTGATAGAGAATAAATACTAGAGATCGGACTGAATGTGAATACTGACTTTGATTTTTCCTGGATTTGAAGTCAAGATCAAGGAATCCTTGAATGTTCCCTTGCCCTTGATTTTCCCAAACCTTGATTTTTCCCGGAACCAGAGTCAAGGTCAGAGTCAAGATCATTTTTCAGTGTTCCTTAAAATTTCCTTTTGACTTAAGGTCAAAAAGCTGGTCAAGTTCCCCAAACCAAAATCAACAATCAACAGTCAAGGTTCTTGTTAAAATTCCCGATCTCTAGAATATACCCTCTTATAACCCCAATTAATACCCCCTTATAACCCCCAGTTGTATCAATTTTTCTCTTATTTTTTGTTGAGTAGGAATTTGTAAACCTGGCGGTATTGCAAATTGTATTAAAGGAGGTTGAATATTAAATTTTGTTGGATTACTATTTAAATTTCTCCTGTTATTTGATAATTGGGCTGTAGCAAAGTTGTTATTAATTGGGAAAGAATTTTGAATTGAAACATTGGCAAAATTATTAGAAGCGTCATCATCACTTTCCTCTCGTATTGGAGGTGCTCCAGCCCTTATAGCAGTATCCGGAGAAGAGGGTTGTTGTTGGGGAGCAACAGGAAGGTTAACAACAGGGTTAGCTACAGGATTAGCTACAGAAGAAGGAGGATTAACAACATCCGCGCTTCTTGTATTTACTGTTGGATTTCTTGTATTGCCGGTTAAACCTTAGCAATATTTTTAAGAAAAATATAAAGAAAAATCCCCAAACCGTCAAACCCCAACAAGGAGAGAAGCAACGGCATTCCAAGTAAACCACCGCCATCATTACAAAGTCCACAGGTGGCGGCGCCTTTTTTAAATTTTGGTAAAAAATGAAGATAAAAATGATCTTACAATTAGCACGCATACAAAGGGCCTTAAAAAAATAAGGGATTTTTCTTAATTTTTAAAACCCTCAAAAAAAATTCCAAAAAACATACATAAACAGGTAAAGCACAATAAAATGTATAAAGAGCACAATTTAAAGCCAAATCCCTGCATAAAACCAGGCTAAGTCGAGCTCTAGGTCCTCCTATATTAGAACGGGGAGATGACAACAAAAGGGCTAGCAAAAGACGAGTTAGCAGCAAATTTGAACTGAAGAATAATAAATCTAAAAAATGACTTACGCTGCTCAAATAATTTTTTACCCCTTCTGGGTAATCAATAGAGGGCAATTATTCAAATTCTGAGATTTGAACGTGCAGTAAGGCATTTGGGGGAGGGTAGTTGTCTCAATCTCTCTTTAAAAAAATTAATCGAGAAGACAATTATTTGAGGAAGGGTAATTATTCGAGCATATACAATAGCTAGTGTTAAACACCTCCCACCACCATTAGTCCCATTTTGAAGTGTTGTACAACAAGCTCTAGTACGCGTAATACAAGTACAGACAGCAGGACAATCAGGAGGGCATTCCCCACCAATACAAGCTTTAATTTAGAAAAAAAAACACAATCTTTAAAAATTTTCAAAAAAATTTACTAACGTCCATAGAAAACTTGATTACTAGGACAAGCATTATTAGGAATAGGTGAGGTGGCATTACTTTGATTTACAATACAATATAAAAAAATAATAATAAAAGGTAATAGATATTGATATAAATATATTCTCATTAAGAGAATAAAAAGCATTTTTTGGGAATAGAGAAGGGAGGAAAATTTTTTTAAAATGGATAGGATTTGGGAAGAGTCAGGAAAAAATTTTTTTATTGGGATTTTTAACAATCCTTCAATATCTCTTTCCTTTGTTTTGATTATTGTTTTATTATTATTAGCACATCCATGCGTTAAACAAATAATTAATAAGTGAAACAAAAAAGAAAGAAAATAAATTTTTTTTAGAAAAAGTATATGGGGATTAGAGGCAAGTAAAAGGCCAAATTAAATAAAAGGATAAATTAGACAATCAGTTGATAACTTAAAAATGTAAAAACTAGGGTTGTTGGTGTGTTATTTTTTAACCAAACCGACCCCGAAAACCGGAGGTACCCGATAATCGAGGTACCAATAACCCTAGTAGAAACCCTCATCTTTCAACCAAACCCCAATCTTTGCCCCAATGCTTGTCCAATAGTTTGTAAATTCAATCCTGGACCCCCAATCGTTCCAAGTGCTTGATTTGCACTGTTTGCAAGCCCTTGGGTTTGATCTAAGAATCCTTGTATTCGTCCAATTGTGTTTGAACCATAAGGAAGTTGCTGTTGTTGAGGTTGTTGAAAGCCTCCTCCAAATCCTTGTTGGAGACCTCCAAACGGAAAAAATCCTCCTCCAAAATTTCCTCCCCCTCCAATCTGTTGTTGTCCAAAACCACCTCCACCACCTCCACCTAGGAGCATTTGTAAAAGCCTTTGATTAACAAATTGTGGATTGTATAAAGGGCATATCCCACATGAAACAGGACAAAAATTTAACATATTTGTAGAATAGAAGCAAAGAAAAGAGAAGGGGGCTGAAAAAAATTTTTCTTAATTCTATTAATAGGTCAAGTTTTTGAGTGTTACCACAGTTATCTGCTTGATCATAACAGCCCCAACTACCACCACCGCCCAACATTTGTTGTTGCTGCCTTAGAAGTAACAACATTAGTAAATAATTATTTAATTGGCCAATTTGTTGGCCGCCATTTTGTAGGCCATATTGTTGTTGATCTCCCATATATGGTTGTTGTTGTTGTTGATTTTGTTGTGAATTTTCGTTTATTCTATTCCAAAAATCGTTTTGGACTGAACTAGCTGGATAACTTGAAACAAATGAATTTTCAAGTAAAAGGTTTTTGAACTACTAACTAGAGATGTCCAAGGCTGGACCACAAGACCAAGACCGAACAACAAGGCCAAGACTGAACCCCAAGAACGAGACCCTAGACTGGATCCCAAGACCAAGTCTGGACAACAAGACTCTTAAGTCACTAGATCATGACTTTCCCAAGACCGAAACTTGACTGCAAGAGGAAGACTGACCCCTAAGACAAAGACTTGACCCCAAGTTCTAGACCGAAAAAAGTCTAAGTCTAGGAAGTCTTGGACATCTCTATTAACCAACCAACAACTATTCTCAACACAATGACAGCCAAGTGGACAAGTTGATGGACAAGTTTTTGGAGTGCCCGGTAAACAGGCTAATAAATTGAAAAACATTATTCAAAGGAGGAAAAAATACAAACGTCCAAAACTTAATTCTTCAGAAGAACAAACACCGTCTTGAGCAAAAATCAAAATATTATTAAAAATTTGGCAACAGGAGAAGAATAATAAAAAATAGAATAAAATCCAAAAATTATTAAAATGAATAAAGTGAAGCATTTTTAATTTTAAAAAATTTTTTGGAAGGAGAGAAAAATTTTGGGGACAGAGAGAGAGAGAAAAAGAGAGTAAAGACAAGTTATCAAAACTCAAATTTTAGAAGAATTTAATTAGCATCTATGGATTTTTTAAAGTTTGAAAGAGAAATGAAGAAAAAAGATTTTTATAAAAAATGTTTGAGCAGCTTTTTTTTTTAAATTTTTATGAGGAAAAACGTGTGTGACTCATAAAAGATTAAAAAAATTAATTTTAAATGCTTTAAGATTCAAATAAAAATTAGCAAGATAAAGAAAGCCCCCCCCCCCCCCCAAATCTCCCCAGATTAAATTTTTGAACAGATTATTTTTAAAAAATTCTCTTTCTTTTAGTTGCAATAATTAAATTAAATTTAATATTAATTTTAAATTTGAAAAAAAAATACAAAAATAGCTTATTGTTATCTTTTTAATTAAATTTTTTTAATTAAGGTGTGCCGTGCCATTCATTATAAATATTTTTTAAATTTATTTTTTTCTATTTATGTATAATATATTTATTTTTTAATTAATTTTATTATTTACTATTTACATAAATTCTAGGTGTATTTTGTGTTAGCTAATTAGAAAGAAAATTAAATCAAAATTAAATAAAAATTAAATTAGTAGATACACAAACCCCAAAATTTTTTTTATTAGATTTAAAACAAAGATCAACTAGCATCTCATAAATCAAAAATTAATTAAATATTCAAAAAAAAAACCCGACAGAAAAAAAACAAACAAACAAATTTCTCATTTTACACCTCAATAACTTTTTCATTGTTTTAAAAAATGTTGACCAATTTACACTTGAATTACTCACAAATATTTAATTTGCACTTAAATAAAGCGTGACAGTAAATAATATAACAGAGGCTTTTTTTCAACAAAAAATTTTTTTGCCATTTTTTTTAATAAGGTTAGCATGACAGTAAAAAGTAGACATAGTGGTGGGTAGTCACTCTTTTTTGAAAAATTTTTTTTTTAATTTTGTAGCTCATTAAATCTCAGCTTTATCTTTCTTTTAATGACTCACATCCTATTTAACTCAAGCTTGATTAATACTCCTCCCTTTTTACAATTTCTTATAACTCACATTTGACGTAAACCACACACACACTACACTAAACTAATACTAATGCGCCTAAAACATCAAAGTTTAAAAAATCTCGTCACAAAATTTTCCACAAAAAAAAATTCCAAAAAAATCCGAATCCTTTGGACTTCAAATATCATCATAGCAAAAATACTACTAACATTAAGGGACTTCAAAAATCATCCATATCAACATCAGAAATATCATTAACATAAAAAAATAAACACTAAACTAATTAGTACCCCTCTCCAAATCGCTCCTTACCCCAAACCCAATCCTTTTGAAGCCTTTTTTCTCTCTGACTAAATTAATGCACCTAAAACATCAATGTTTAAAAATCTCATATCCATTCCTTCCAAAAAAAATCCAAAAAAAATTAAAAAAAACCAAAAGCATAACCCTTACAAACCCTCAAACACAATTAACCTTAAAAATATACATATTCTTTCCAGCTTTTCTTTTATTTACCTTTTTTTTATTAATTTTCCTTTTTCACTTTTTTTCCAAGTCTCATTTACAACATTGCGCCAGACGACCGGCGGCACACACACAAATTTTTTTTGTTTAATTTTCAAGCCTTTTCTAGACTTTTTTCTAGAGACTTTTATGCTTACATTTAAGCTAGTGTTGGCTTTTATCTTTCCTTTCTCTCTATTTTTATTTATTTATATTTTTTTAAATTCGGTTTTAGGCTTAAAATATATTTCTGCACTCCTCCAAAAAACACTCTCCCTTTCCCTTCCCTTTACTTATTCAATGCATTATTTTTTTAAATTGCCAATTTTAGTAAATTAAATTTTTTTCTTCTCTCAATATATAAATTTAAATTGCGGCTTTGCCTTTTAAAAATTTAATTAAAAAATGTAACAAAAAATATAACAATGTAGTAATTGATAGAAAAATCTCCCACTCAATTTTTTGAATTTATAGAGGAGTTGCGCGCGACTACAAAAATTCTTTTTTGAAGAAATAGTGTTGAAATGCAAAGAGAATACATTAATAGCTAATCTTGCTGGTAGGGTTGTCAGTTCTGGACAAAACCAAATCGGAGAACCAATGGTTTTTCGGTTCGGTTCTTCGGTTTGGTTTTGGATATCCAAAGGATTTCCAGGAACAGACAAAACTACTTGCTAGGAAAAATTTTTTATTGATAAAATAATGTTGAAATCCCATTTGAATAGTTAAAGTCTCGTTAGAAAAACAAGCTTGGTTTTATAGCCAAAAAAATTTTTTCCTGACTAAAAAAATTTTTTACTTCTCTCAATAGCCGTTGACAAGTTTAATTAGTCCCATATATTATGTAAGAAGCTAATAAGCCACACAATAATGTGTACATATCGATAACTAATTTTTTTTATTTTTACTATTTTTCTCGATGTTTTTTACTAAAAAAAGAAACCTAATAGTATTTTTAATATTTCCATTTTTAGTGGCACGAAAATAAAAATAATAAAAAAAATTTTGAACCTATACAATAATTAATTTAAAAAAAAAATAAAAAAATGATAGCAACTAAATCCAGTATTTTACAACATTATTCTCTTAATCATTCCAATTTTTGTCTTATATTTTTGTTCTTAATTATGTTTCAATACACTACAATGGCACTTTATATTATTCAACCAGAAGAATTATTAGCGTTGAAACAACAAGCGAATGATGAGAGGGATGAACTTGAACTGGCTTTAAGGTAATAGTAAAAGAAAGGTGAAAGTTAAGCGCAAGGCAGGCACTGAGATATCATGGCAATTATTGCTAGGAGCAGTCGCTCACCAGGAACAGTTGATTGAGCAGCCACAAAGTCACCTATTTCACCTTCCTTTTTTAAAAGACCTTATTTAATCCCCGCCTAGTAAGCATTTCCCCCTTCTTCCTTGCATAATAAAGGAACTTGATGATAAAACATTCCTTGATATCGGACTAAAAATGGCATAATAGGAAAGAAACGTTGGATAGTAAAAGATAGGAAAGATGGGAGAGTTGATTTAAAAAATTTTTAAATTCAGATGGCGATCACTTCAACAAGCGTTAAAAGGAAGAATTGATGATTTGATGGATAAAGAAAGGTAAAATAATTAATTAAAAAATAAAATTAAAAAAGTTTTTTCCTTAAAGATTACTTGCTTTGCTTGAAGAACGAAGAAATCAAATTACACGAAACAAAAGACAACAACCAATAATATTTATTGAACCAGAATTTGAAGAAAACGAAAAAAATGAAATTGATGAAAATGATCAACAAGATGAGGATGATGGAGAAAATGATGAACCAATGATGCTAATACTTGAAGAAAAGCAACAACCAGAACCACCACAATTTTTAGATGATAATCAACTATTCTTTATGCCAGATTAGAGAAACCCTGATGAAAAATTAATTTAATTATATTAATTATTCTTTAACATATCCTTCCTTATATTATTGTAGTGCGCAGCACATATCTCTCTCTCTTTTCATTGTCACCTATCAATGAACCCCTGTTCTTCCCGAAAATCGGGAAGTCTTAACGTTTTTGGGATGGGAATTCCGAATCTTGAAAAGGGGAATTAAACAAATAGGGAATTAAAAAATAGGGAAAATTTTTAGCCCCTTTCATTATTACCTATATCATTGAACGTTCCCAATTTTTCGGATTTCTGAACATGTCGTAAATCCACGCTTCCAAAAATTTATTTCTTATGTAGGCACGTTCCCTTGTACTTGTATGTATTTTATTTTTAAAAAATCTGAATCTCTTTTTATTAAATTTTCTAGTCCAATTACATAAATTACTCTTTTTTTAACCTATCCAATTGAATTATTTTTTTTCTAAAAAATTTTTCTATTATATAATTAAAAAAATTTTTTGTTCACATAGATGTGCGCAATTTCAATTTTTTAATTTTTAATTTTTTTTTGCATTTTTATTTTTAAAAATATTTTTAAAAAATTCCCTTCCTCTTTTTTTATTTACCCAATTAATTGTTACTTAGCTAAATTTGTTTCCCTCTATTAAAATTTAAAAAAATAAAATTTAGAAAACTAAATAAAATTTTTTTAAAGTCCAAACAATTTTTAAAAATTAAAAATAAATTAAATTACCTAAAAAATATTTTGTATCAAAATAATTAGACTAATGTAAAAAAATATTTTGAAAAAAATTTCTCCCAAAAAAATTCACTCCCCACAAAACCCCTTCCAAAAAATTTCTTCCCAACAAATATTTACAAACACAACAACATTGAAAAAAATAATTAATTATTTATACTACTAGGACCACCACCAACGCACTAAAAAAATTTTTTTTCTTAAAAAAATAAGGAAGAAAAAAAAATTAGTTTTTTTATTTACACTTTAAGTCTTTTGTCTTTCCAAAAATCCCTCGAAAAATTCGAAAAAAATTTTTTTACGTCAGTTTTTTCCTTTTTTTCTTATTATTTTAACTTTAAAGCCAATTCTAAATGAATAAACAAAGCGGAAAATCTTAAATAAATATTGTGTTAAAATAGAAAATTTTTTGGTTTTCTTCTTTAAAAATATTTTTATATTTTTAGTCACGTTTATCCTCATTTATCTTAATTTTAACGTTCTAATTTTAAAGTTTTTTCTAGAAAAAAATATTTTTTGGGTAATTTTCTAACTTTACCCAAAAATAGTAAATTAACACAATTTTCTTAAAAAATAAAAATATTTACAAATTGCAACCCCTAAAATGACATTTTAAAAAATTATTATTACCATTTCTACTATTTATTATTAGCCTATTTCCGTCCCTTTAAAAACAATTCTGATTTTACATTTACAGTTTTATTTTTAAGTTTTTAAATAATAAAATAAACCTCAGAAAAAATCAGAAATAAATAATCCTTTTAAAAAAACCAGAAGTGCATAAACACCGAAAATCAGAAGTAAACAAAGCATGAGAAATCAGAACCTAATGAAAACCCTTCAGAGAAATAATTAAAGTAGTCCTCCCAGAAAATCAGAATTAAATAAAACAGAAAAAAATCAGAATTAGAAACCCTTCTCGTAAAAAATCAGAATTCAATAAAATAGAGAAAAAATCAAAAATAATTCTTCTCATAAAAAATCAGAATTACATAAAAAGAAAAAAATCAGAATCACATAATCTTCCACCTCCCAAAAAATCAGAATTAAGTAGAAACACATATTAAACACATCAGAAATAAGCCTGCTAAAAACCCCTCCAAAAAATAATATTTAATTAAATAACCCCTTTCAAAAAAATACAGACAAAAATCATAAAAACATATGCTCATTTCTAAAAATAAATCATTTAAAAATAAAAATAAATCACTCAAAAAAATCTATTTTTATATACCACGCTTAATTTTACGTCATCAATATTGTTTAGAAAAATCCCTACACAAAAAAGCCCACTTCAAAAAAATTTTTTCTTCCTAAAAAATATTTATTTATTGCCAATTTCCGTTCCCCTCCTCTTTTGAAATGTTGCCAATCCAGAAAAAATAAAAAATTAATTTTTTGAGATTTTTGAAGACACTTATATCTTCCCATTATTTTTTGGCCCTCTTCATTTTTCCTTTAAATCTTCCCTAGTTCCTATCCTCCCAAAAAGCGTGCCAAATTTAAAAAAATAAAAATGAGTAATAAAAAAGATTAAAAATTAATTTTACTAATAAAATCTGTCAGAGAAATAAAAAATATAAAGCAAAAATAAGAGAAAAAGAAACAAAAATATAGGAGTGGTTCCCCTTACCCACACGCCCATTTTCTACCTTAAATACTCACTGCTTTCTCAATATAAATTTATTAAAAAAATATTCTAGGGTGGTCATTGTTTTTTTTTGTTTCCAAAAATTTTTTTTGAGTTTACTAATCAGAGTGAAAAACCTTTTTTAGCTTAGTTAAAAACAAAAAAAGGGTTGGGCAAGGGTTGGGTTAATTTTGCTTTTTTTTCTGCTTAACCTGAGAGAAAATTTATTTTAAAAAAAAATAAAAAATTTGTCATCATAACCTAAAAAGGGTGTAAATATTTAAAATTAGCTTAATAATAAAACGAAAAAATTATTATTTAAAAAGCTGCAATTTTTTGTTCAAAAAAATATTTTCAGCAGAAAAAACAGAGCTTTTTTAAATTAATAATACACACAAAAAGAAATGCTTGTCTAGCTTTCAGATAATGCTTGATAAATTTTACCCTAGAGCGTGATTTATAAATTATTCCCAAGCGAGACATATTGACAAAAATATTTTTTTGGTCCAAAAAATTCTTTTCCTTTTATTTATAAAACTTTTTGAAGAATTTTATTAAATTTTAATTAAAAATCGCTCTTTTTCTCTTAAAAATACTCCACTTTTTCCTTAAAATTACTCGTTTCTCCCCAAAATTCTCTAAATTTCCACTAGAATCCTCGCTTTTTCTCTTAAAATTATTCAAAATTTTTCACAAAATTCCCAATTTCTCCCCTAAATTGTATAAACTTCCCTTAAAAATCCTCCACGTTTTTCCTTAAAATTCTCCTGTTCTCCCCTTAAAATTCTCTAAATTTCCATCTTTTTTATCCACCTATTTTTACATAACCACTAACTTTCCATTCTTATCAGAATCACGAAAAATCACTCACTCTCCACAAAAAAATGGCAGCAGCAAAACTCATTTCATCATCATCCACAATCAACGCTTTAAATCGTTTTCTACTTCCCCTTACTTTAATCACAATATTCTTCTATACCTCTTCAGTTCACTCATTTACAGCATTGGAAGGATCAGCAGGATTAACAGAAAAGGAGATGGATGATAAAAGGGCTAATATTCCTGTTCGAAACCCTTATTCATGGATGGCTTTGATGGAGGGACCACAGGTTAGTTTTTAGTTGAGAGATTAAAAAATTAGAAAAAAATTTTTAAAATCCAATTATGGTCAAAATGATAGGTGATAAAAAGATAAACAAAAATCAAAAAAATGTTAGATGATAAACTAAAAGAAATCAAATTAAAACCAAAAATACTAAATAATCTCCAAATTTTTTGCAGCCACTAGAAAAACGTTCAGCCCTTCGACGACCCCAAAACCCTTATTCATGGATGGCTGGTGGAGAACCAAACTCAGAATGGACAGTAGAAGGCCTTCGACCATTCTCTGCTGCTGCTAAACGATTGGTTGTTGCTAGAGCTGGAATTAGTCGAAATCCTTATTCTTGGACTAATTTTTAAATTTTTTTTTAATTTTTTGTGTAAATAGCAGGTGAGGCTGGTGAAGAGAAGACATTTTGGACAGCGGAAAGGAACAAAATTTTTATAATCAAACACAATTATTTATGTAGATATATATTTTTTATTCCCATATATAAATAATATTTTATTTTATACCCAAAAATGGATAAAAATTGCAAGCATATTAATAAAAAATGAATAAAAAAATTTTTTTAATAAAAAAAATTTCGGTACTCTTCCGTTATCCTTACAGGATAACTACATGTTTTTGTGAATTTTTCTTGTATTTTTTCTAAAGAATTCCTTATCATTCCCCACCCTATATCAGTGTTTAATGACATAGATTCTGTCCGTATATTTGAGTTTTTGACCATTTCGAGCCCTATATTCTTGACCATCTAAAACACTATAGTTCAGCCCAAAGTTACAAGCCTCTCATGATTTTGATGTGATTCGACTCAACTCGCGAGCTCTTTTGGGGATAAGGGGGTAACGGAAAAGTACCAAAAAATTTCCTTTTCAAAGAGGACAAGGATTAGCAGAATTAGCCCTTAATCTTTTCTGTTTTGTAACACCTCCACCACCATAATCATTATTATTATTACAACTAGCAACAGTTAAAAATGTTGATGACATTTTTTGTCTATTAATATTACAGCTGTTTTGTTGTCTTAATCCAATACCAGAAAATACACATGATGGTGTTTCTGCACCGCCAAATGAAGAAACTTTAGGTGGTGGAAGAAGACAATCGAGAAATTTAAAATTGCGCAAAAGAGAAATTAGATGAGCACGGTAACTGCAAAAAAATAAAAAGTAAGAAGAGGATTTCAAGACTTCAAATAATGACCAAACACAAAATAAAACATCAAACACAAGATTAGAGACATGGCAAAAATAAGCGAGAAAAAATAGGAGGAAATCGGGTTTTACGTAAAAAAAGGCTCCATCAAATTGCCTGTAAATCCCGAGGCATCAACATCAAGCAAACACAAAACATGAAACATCTTTACCTACTATTAATAACTGATAAACTGATAAAATAATAACGAGGAGGAATTCAAGTATTCTCCCCCAAAAAATATTTAACGACACAACACAAGAAACTAGACAACATCAACCAAACACAAGGAACTAGAACAAAAATAAGCGAAAAAAATTTTTCTAATTATTTACCGAGAAGAAAATCTCGCATAAAATAAAGCTGAAGATGCTGAATTAATTAAAACTAAAATATTGTTAATGTCGTTTAAAAGAAATCCAGTAGATGAACGAAAAAGACGAGGGATGAACATTTCAAGAACATTTAGACAGAGTGAAAGAAAATAGCAAAATACAAATACTGAAAAAAAAATTTTTTGTAAGTCCTTCTCTCCAGTAAACAATAAAATTCATCCCCTCGCCCTACTCATTCATTAAAAAATTTTAACCCCAATAAATAATAACATCCTGCCCTCCCAATAATTAATTATGATTCATTCCCCTTCCCCCATTTATTTAAAAAAATTAAATTTAAAAGTAAAAAATTCATGTCCCAATAATTATTATTATAATTAAAATTCATCCCCTCGCCCTACCCCACACATTAAAAAATAAAAATTGAACAGAAAAATATTTTTGTAAAAATAAAGAATCCTAAAACTCCCTCCAATAATTAATTCCCCTTTCAGCATTAATTAAAAAAATTTTTTTCCTTTAAAACAACCCCCAAATAATTAAATTAATAATTAAAATTCACACCCCCAATCTCCTCACTTCATTAAAAAAATATTTTTTAAATAAAACTCCCCACCTAAAACAACAACAAGCATCATTGCAGCAGTACTTTGTTCACGGCTACTTGCTTCAACTGATGAAAGTTCTGTCCATAACATATTCTTTCGTCTTTCCCTTGCTGCCAAAATAGAACGTGCAACTTGTAAATTCAAAGGGCAGAGCACACATAGTGGCAGTAAAAATTGACTTAAAGTTGTTGCCAAATTTTGATAAAGTAACATAAATAAATAGTCATCACTGTAAAAATAAGATAGTATACTAATTATTTTTTCCGTTGGATCTTCCAACGGAAAATTTCGTTCCTGACTCTATGGAATCAAGGAATTGGAAGGGTTTGCAAATAAGGCATTTGTTTGACTCACAATCAAAACCTCCTACCCGAGGAAGGCTTTGAATTTTATTCTTCTCCGACTATGAGAAGAATCTCTCACCCGACTAATTAAATTCGCATTGGAAGGTCATAAAACTCTATCACCAATTTTAAGGAAACAAGCAAGAATCGGAAGGGTTACCCTAAATAAGGACTTATTTGACTTGAATCTTGACCCGAGGAGTTTGAAATCTCTGGCGCGTTATTTTTCTTAAGAGTTGCGACATTTCGTCAACAGGTCTATCATCGAAACCCGACCCTTAAAATAGAGAGCCTTCAAAAATCGATCTTCAAGTACGGAGTTTTCCGCAAGTTAAAAAAATTAAAATTTTTAACTAACCGTAAAAGCCCAACAATTTCTCCATTAGAGTCAATACGATATTCCCAAAAGCGAACCAAATTGTAAAAGAGCGAAAACAAAAAAGTTGACAAAACAATTAATCTAGCCCTCTTTACAGTACAATGAATGCGTATGGAGAAAGGGTAACAAACAGCTAGCCATCTATCAATAGTTATACCAACAAGCATCTTTAAAAGAAATTTTTAAAAAATTTTAAAGAATCAAAAGAAAACATACCCAAACAGACATAGTTTGTGCCATTAAACATAAAGGATAACAAAAAACAAGCAAATGGTTGGCTAAAGAAGGGGGTAAACCTATTTAAATGAGAAGAATTTTGAAAAAAATTTTTTAAAGTAAATTACCAGGAATTAAATGTTGAAGTTGTGCAAGTGAAAATACTGGTAAAGCGAGTATGCAAAGAGATAAATCTGATGCAGAAAGACCACAAAGAAGTACCTGAAAGAAATATTTAAATATAAAAAAATGGAAGGAGGAGGAGAAAGTGACATTGCGGGAAAGGATAGGAAAATCAAAAAGTATGAAGGTCTAGAATAAAAGGTGGGAGAAGGAGTGAAAAAGTGGGAAGAACAGACGTTCATCCTGGCCCTAGACTACTGATTTTGACTTGAAATCATAATCAAGGATGGCAGAGGATAGGACAGACTAAAAGGAGTCGCGATGCGATAAACACAAAGACTTGGGAAAATCAAAAGATTTTAAGGTCCTCGAACCAAACAGAAAAAATCTTCAGTTCTTCGTTAGTTTCCTAATCCAAAAAATTTCTCCAGGTTCAAAATCAGAATCCCGGATCCCAAAAAAATATTTAAAAAATTCAAAACAAACATTAATCGACCGCCGTCTAGATGAAGCCTTTGCAAATATTATCAAGCTCAATGTGTTTGTAACAGTTCCAGCAACACAGAGAAAAGCCATCAAAACAGCAAACACCAAAGAGAGTGAAGGGAGAAAATCTTTAAAAAATAATAAAACTGAGAGGATAAATTTAAAAAACCTTGATTGTCTAAAAGTGGAATTGAGTCAAATTGTTGTTCTTCAGTAATATTTTTAGAATTATCGCTGTTCATTATAAATAAATAGTAATCTAAATTAAAAAAAGAAAAATGATTAATTGAAAATAAAAATAAAAAATGACGAGGAGGTCAAAACAATCAATTTTTCGATTCGATTCTGAATCGACAACACTAGTCAACGGAGAGAAAAAAATAGGAAAAAAATATGAAAGGCCTAGAGCGGTAAACTACTGGGGATTTAGCTTCGGGAGCAAGTTCCAGATTTAACTTCGAACCGAACCGATTGAGAAAGGTCGGAGTCACAAAACGATAACAAACGAATGGACCAAGAAAAAACTTTTTCAAACAAATATTTTAGCAAAAAAAATATTTTAAAGAAAAACATGGAAATGAGAGGAATTCAAAAATGAACACGAAAACATTTAAAAATTAAAATAAAATGTCGTCGATGCTTTTTGCTTCCATTTTTGCAATTTCTAATAAAGAAAATTGTGCTATAAATTCTCCAGGGAAACAAAAAAAAACGATTATAAGAAATTGGAAAACTTTTAGGAAAACGATGAGGGGAGAGGAAAAGGTTAAAATAAATAGGGGAAAGAAACCTCTCTTTGACAGATGCTTAATTAGTGGGGGTAATGCTTATAGCTTCTTAAAAAGGAAAGTAATCTTTTGAGAAGAAAGGAGGTCAGAAGTTAAAAAAGAAGAAAGAAAAAAAGATTTTTAAATTAATTAAGAAAGAAAATTTTTTAGAGGGTTTGTTTATAATCTCGTTTCTAAATGAAATCCCTACCAGGGATGAGGGGTTGAGAGAAGAGCGGGTTGGGTTTCGAGTTGGTGTTTGAAAAAGAAAATTTCTCGGTCAGGTTTTGAGTAATTCTGTCCCCTACAAATCCTATTCCTTACATGAAACGATTAAAAGAAATTGGAAAACCAAGAATCTGTCAGAATCTGGTCAATCAAAAATCACCTACAAAACCACCTAACATAAAAACTAGAGATTGGCCTGGATCTAGAAAGCGATCTTTGGATCCAGAGTCTAGATCAAGGCAATTTTTCAGTATTACTTGATTTTTACCGGTCATGAATCTGGTCATGAATTGGTTTTTCTAAATTGGTCGAGAATCTGGTCAATCAAAAAAATCAATCAAGGGCCCTCAACCAAGATTTTGGTTGAAAATCTTCAAACTATACCAAAATCACGGCCTAAAGCTTTTAAAATTTCCGAAACATTTTTTCGATTTTTTAAAATAATTTGCGTGGGCCTAGGAGAGATTCATCATAATAGAATAAATGAAAGAAAATAGAAAAGAATGTGTGTGTTGCTAAATGACGAAAATAAAATAAATATATATATATATAACAAATTAAATTTTAAATGCCACTAATCTCCCTCACATTAATATGGATTCCTTTGCATATAAATACTTTGCGCAATGTTTTAACTTATTGTTATTGAAAAGGGGATTAGTGTGTGGATAAAACAATTCTTTCTCATTTTGACAATTAAAATAAAAAGGCAGGATAATTTTCCCTTTTAATATCCCCCTTACGGAAATAGGTAAACCAAGGAAAAAAGCTCGTGTTTAAACGAGCCAAATTTTTTTTCTAAATTAAGTGGTTAGTCCGGAAATTGATTTTAAATGAATACTTTTTTTTGGTGATTTTATTAATTAATGGATAGAGCAAAGAATTTTTTTAGACAAAGAAATGATTTTTTGCAAATTAGAGTGAAATTGGTAAATGTAAAGAACCCCAGGGACTTTTCTGAAGGGAGCGAACCGTAATATCTAACACCGAAAAACCAAATACCAAAGATGGTTCTCCAAAAGGGTTCCCCCAAAAGAGGGTTTATAAAAAAACCAAACCTCCAAGGAAAACCCACTAAATTGAAAACAAACATATAAAGTGAATAATCAAAATATGAAAATGAGAGGTGTTTATCTCCAGTGACTGAAAACTGGAACTGATTGTGAGAAACGAAAAGAATAAAAAACAAAGAACGGAAAGAAAAAAGAAAAAACAAGAAACTGAAGAAAAGAATAATAAGAAATGACTAAAGAAAATCAAAAACTTAAAATGGATCCTTGGAATTTTTTAAAAATCTGTCCTATTGTCAGGTCCAAAAACCCCCCCAAAAATTTATTACAAACCTTGAAATTATTGTAAATTCACTGTTCAATAATTAAAAGAAAATTTGAAAATTATTTAAATTTGCTTGTTTTTTGAACCAAATAAAGTGGACGTCTGTCGGAAATGAATTAAATGGCGCCATCTCTCATTTTTTTACAACACCAAGCAATCTAATAAAATGCCAACAAAAATATATATTACTTTTAGTGCCAAATGAAAAGCTAAAAAAATATAAAAATAAAGAAAATTAAATTGAAAAAAAGACAAAAGAAAATTGTTTATTGGAGAGAAACCCTTCATTTTTTTGTCATAAAATGAAAGGGTTTCTTAATTTTAATTGTTCCTATAATGCTAAAAAGTAGTTAGGGAGGGAGCAGGCCCAAGTATCTCGAATTTGTTTAAAATTATCGAAGCCGGGACAAGCTGATATGGTTCGATTCGCCTTGTCGAGGAGCATCGAACCATACCAGACCGTCCCGGATTCGATAATTATTGAACGAAGTTAAAGCTTGTAAAATGGGCATGGGGGTGTACCCGTATTATATAACGAGAGGTCTGACTGTATTAGAAAAAAATAAAAAATGACAGGGCTTCCCAATCTTAATTGTTTCTACTAACAATAAGTGGATAATGAAAAGATAAAGTTAATTACTGTGAGAAGATTATTTTATTGAAACCACACAAACAAATTATTTTTTTTGTCAAAATTAATCATTTTAAAAATAAAATTTGGTAAAAAATACCAATAACAACCAAAATAAACAAAAAAATTTTTTTGTCAAATTTTATTAACGCACGAGAAAAAATATATAAATATACTAAAACGAGCTCCACGGCTGAGAAAAATAAGTATATGATGAAAAATACATCAGTATAGAAATCATTTAGTATAGAAAAAATTAGAATAATTAGAGCGGTCATATTAATAGAATCAGAATTATTTATTGGAATAAAGCAAAATAGGAGCTATTCCGGAAAAACTTAAATACGGATGGGAAAAGTCGGGTTGGGTTTCGAGTCAAGTTTTAAAAATTTCTACGGTTCGGGTTAGAAAAAAGTCCGAATTTCGTGTCGGGCCATTTTGTAGGATAAAAGGAGAAAAGTTGGGCCGGGGTTCGGAACGAAAAAGATTCAGGGTTTCGTTGATCGAGCAATCAGTCCCTCCTTGTTACATAGTAAATTAATTCTCCTATGAATAATGTATAACCTTTCGGGGAATAAAACTACTCGAAAAATATATACATTGAATCTACCCATATTTAATTCAGAAACCAATTGATAGTTATATTACCCTTCCGAAACCTAATAGAATTCAAGTTTACCCGGAAAGTAGCTATTTACAAAAAATTCAGAGTTTCCGTGACTTATTCCCCAAGAATAAAATTCTGATTCTTTTGTGAAAAACACAAAAATGAATAAAGGACCACACTCTAATTATATTTTTTGTATATTAATATAGAAAATATTTAAAACAACCTTTTAATCCCATAGATTCTGATCGCAAATAACAAAAAATTTTTAAAAAATTTGCAAATTGTTTCAAGTCATTTCCGGAGACGGACTCTTCTCATTCTGTTCACTTCCCCTCGCATACATCAAAATTAATTGCTTCATTCGAGATGTGTCTTTTGGTAAAGTCAAGTTTTGATGCCCTCCACCAGATTTGGCCAATTTGCTTGGCAAAGTATTACTTCCACTCATACCACCCAAAGCAGGATTATGCCCTTCAATCATCTTTGCTACACGTTCCCATAATGCAGCCTCATCACTGGTGTCGTCAATTTTATTCGAGGATTCAGTTAATGTTAGTTGGCGTTCTCTGGAATTAAAAAACCAGTTTAATCTGAAATCAGTCAATAAGGACCAACAAGTTTACGTCTAAAGGAGTCAAGTTTAAGAAACGGAAGAGAAGGAAGAAACCCGTTAAGAAATGAAAGAGATTAAACCGGTAAAACCAAAAGAAAACCATCCCTCTGAACTAAAAAGGGTAACAGTGGGAAGTCAACAGTGAGAGATCCATCCAAGTATTTACATCGACCCAATGGAATTTCCTATCCCATAACATAAAATTTAAATGATTCATCAAGCTAAAGTCCTACTAAAACTGATCCGAAAAATAATTTTAAAAACTAACTGATTCTGCTTCTTTCTCAACTCCAGTTGTGTCTTTCGTTGAGCATAGAACTGTTCCAATTCCTTTTTGGCTTGCTGACGAAGCTCCTCCTTTTTGGTCTCCTCTTCCTCATCTAAAACCAAAAATAAATTTTAAAAAATCAAAGCAAAATAAACCTTTCAACGCAATCATTTGAGCTTGCTGCTCACGCCATTTACGTATCTTCTCTGGCTCCTCTTCAGGTTGAGTGCTCTGACTTCGAGATCCATTCGTTCGGCTACCTAGAAAAAACAAAATTTTTTAAAAATGACTGGCAGTCTGACTTACTGGTATAATTTTCAATGTCATTGGCCAGCGAGGCAACGTTCACGTCAGAGTTAAATTGAGTCAAACCAAAACCGGAAGTGCCATTGGTCAATGTTTGGACTTCGGGAAATCCATTTTCTGTGGCTGAAATTGAAGTGATAATAAAATTGAGGAGAAATGGACGATTATTGGAGAAATTATTCCAAAGATAAAACAACAATTGATCAAAAATACCGAGTTTAGTGTCCAACCCCTTCATATATTTTTTCTTAGAATGTAAATAATGGTCAGGTATATATGGTCCACACGATTTCCGTGTAAGATATTCTTTTTCCCCTTTCCTGACCATTATGTCATTTGAAAAAAATATAGGAAGGGTGTAAGAAGCTCAGAAAATCAGAAAAACTAATAATACCATTGTTTTCCAATGTAGATCCAACAAGTTCAGGCTGAACAACAAAATCGTCACCAAGATCAGCTAACACAGACTGTTCTCTAGCAAGAAATTCGGAAACAGGGTCATTAGATTCCATTTTATTAGTCAAATACAAGTTAGAAAACCTGGAATTTAATGAAAATTTAGGAAAGATCAAGCGAAATCAGCGTAAAAAGATCAAAAGTTAATGACTACGTGGAGGAGAAAAAATAGTGTGAGAGTAAAAGAGAAAAAAGAAGAAAGGGGACTATTGAGTATCACGTATATAGCAAGAATTGAATTGAGACTCAAACTGCACAAAACATAATGCCAAAGAATTAAATGCGGCAAATTACAAAAGTAAACAGTAGATTTTTCTGAAAAATTTTTCTAAAATTTTAAAAACCTCCGGAGGTCGTGTTTTTGATTTTTTTTGTTTTTTCATTTGTTTTTTTTATTCGTTTTATGTTCCCCTTGCAGCGCAGCGAAAAATTTAACAAAAAATTTGATAAAAATTCGAATTTTTAACAAGGAAAAAAATTTTAAATTTATAGGCTCGACTCCATTGCTGTTGATGGTGGTTGTGGTTTTTTTGTTTTTTTTTGTTTTTTAAAATATTTTTCTAAAAGTATGAAATTGCAGGTGTGCTCAACTCAACGATGTGCTCAGCAAGAAGATGGCTCCCTGGCAGAATGGGAGCAAGGACAGGTTTTTTTGGCTTCATGTTTTGAAAATGATTTTTCCCTTAGATGCAACTCCAGCCTGGTGGACGCCAACATGGTGGTGCTGTTGGTGGACCTGCTACTTGTGGAGGGGTTAAATGGAGGTTTCTTGATTGTTCTAATTTTTAAAGATTTTTTTATTTAATAGGCCTGTTCTTGGCCTGATGACCTGCTAGTGGATGACGTGCTAGTTGTGGAGGGTTTGGATGGAGGTTTTTGTTTTTTTTTAATTATTAGATTTTTTTCGTTTAGGGCCTGTTCTCTCGGTCTGATGGTGGTGGTTGCTGATGGTGGATGTTGGTGCTGTGATGAGGCCTGCTCTCGGCCTGATGTGTTTGGAGCTGTTTGGTCTGCTGTGGTTTGGTGGTTGTTGGTGGGGGGATTTTTTTAAAAATTAAAAAAAAAATAATTAATGGTGGGAGGGGGTTTATTTCCAGCCAGGTTCAACTCCAGCAACTGGTGGCGTCAACATTGGTGGCCTCACCTTTCAACAACTCAACATGGTAAATTTCATTTTAATTTTGAAAAAAAAATTGCAAAAGCTAAAAATATGCGCGCGAGCTCTTCCCTTCTTTTATTTTTTCCTGTTGTCCTTGTCCTTTGTTTTTTTCACATTTTTTCAATCGTCTAATTTGGAGATTTTTTGAGATTTTAACAATACAGGTCATTTGGAATGGGTGGAAAAAGCTGCAGCAACTGATCAATGGAGGACATTCAGCAAAAATCCGGACAAGCAACAATCATAGTAAGCGAATCCCTAATTCAAGCAGTCGAAAGTGGAGGTTCGTGAGGGGTTTTGCTTGCCAGAGATCTAAAATTCAAATTTCTGGCATTCTGTTATTTTTTCGATAAATGACAATTAATCCAATCAATATAATAGGAAATAGTACAGGCGAGTGAGTTAGACACTTTTTTTTTGTTTTTAGTAAGGGTCGTTGGAGTCTGATAACCCAAATTTGTTGATAACTTTGTTTTTCTTTTTTAGCCAACAACTTTATGTCCTGTGACGGACTTTTAATTCATTTAGCTCATTCTTATATTGAATACTATACTGAACTTCTCGGCGAACTCTTCTTGCGATATTTTTGTCCCTACAAACCAGCAGCATATCCTCCGGATAAAATACCTTCTAACATGAACATGAAAGAACCTGCAAAATATGCAAATGATAAAACCTTGCCAAGTACATCAATAAATGAACAGAGACCAGGTTTTTTTTAATTTAATAATAATTTTTTGGTGTGTTTAAGATGTCAAAATGCGCAAAATTCGACGTGTTGGAACTACTTGTTGGGACTACCAAGCTAAAGAAAAGGATGAATTGTAAGTCCTAAAGTAATTTTTAGTTTATTTTTGTTCTTTAAAGGTCTTTCCGGCATGGTTCTGTTGTGGAGATTTTAAATGATGAAAGGTATTGAGTTTTAATTTTTTTCTAAATTTTGCTATGACTTGAGAAGGGTAATTTTAATGGGAAAATAGTTCCGATTGTCTAAAATAGGGAATACAAACATTTAACATAAGCTAGAATTTATTGGGTATACTCACAATATAATGCTCCCCAAGGGGGCAGAACGACTTACGGGCCCAACTTACGTTCCAACCTCCTGCTCCTCGACCAATTTAGTTTTAAATTATTTCATCCTTTCTTTTTTTCAGTTGTGAGGATGGTTGGGTCATGGCACGCATTGATAAAAAGAAGGGAATGGTCCCTGGAAATTATGTAAGAGAAAAAATTTTTATATCAATTTATTTTAATTTTTTAAGGTCGTTTTGGTTGGCACTGGACCAAATTTGATCAATTCTGAGGATGTTAAACGCGGAGATTTATTAGCTTCTGGAGGGTTTGCTAATGTATTTAAAGGATCTTTCAAAAATCAGGTAAAATTGGTTTTTTGTTTTGCCTGTTTTATTTTTGTTTTTGGCAGGAAGTTGCCTTAAAAATACCCAAATCGGGCACAGAGCAAAATCGGGAAGGTTTTTTAAATTTTTTTTTAGGAAATTTGTGTAATTTTTAAATTTAAAGATTTGGAACGAGAAGCCTTAATTCTTTCTAGAATCAAACACGAAAATATAGTTGGATTTTTTGGGTATTCATTAGATCCTCTTTTAATTGCTTTGGAGCTTTGTAGAGGTTTTTTTTAATTTTTTAAAAATATTTTAGAAATTTTTTTAAAAATTAAAAAATTTTTTAGGTGGTGCTCTCATTAATTTATATAGACGAATGGCTTCCTCTGATATTTTAACTGTTATTTGTTGGGCAAAACAGGTCGCTAGTGCAATTCAACATCTTCATTCAAGAGATGATCCTGTAATTTATGCTGATTTGAAAGCTGAAAATGGTTCTTGTTTTTTAACTTTTTTATTAGAGTTTGACATTTTCGAATTTCCGGTCGGGGTTTTTAAATTTTAGATCGGCCCAAGCCGGGGTTTCTGAGTTAGCATCATTCAATTTCATCAGAGGTCATTGTGGTCTGCTCTCTGACGGAGTGGTCCTCTGACAAATCTATCGGACACGCTGAGTACCCCAAAGATGGAATATTAACAAATATTAACAAGACCACACTTTTCTGGTCAGAAAACCCGATCCTGGACCATATTCGCTGTCGAATTTTTATTTTTATGATTCTATTTAATTTTTCTTTTATAGTTTTGATAAAAGAAATTCCTTGTTTATGTGGTTTAGATGATGAAAGTTGGAAAATTGTGAGTTTATTTATTTTCTTAGAAAAAGTGAAAATTCAAAGTTATAGGTGACCAATTATACAAAGAACAATTCTTGTCGTAAATGTAAAGGTTTAAGAATTGATTTGATTACATTAAAAATATCAGGTTAGTAAAAATTGGTCTAGTTTATGAGTCTAATGATTTTAGTTATAAGTTATTTTTTTATTGTACTCATAAAGCTTCTAGAGATCGATCTGGAGCTGGATCCTGACTTTTATTAGATCCAGACTCAAGATCAGTGATATTTTTCAGTGTTCCTTGATTTTTCTTATTGTTAGACTCAAGTCATGAATCAAATTCCTCAACTAAAATCAAGTCACGTTGTTTTAACAATAAGATGTTTACTCCCTAATAAGCGGAAAAATCATTGATAAAACTCACGCTTTGTTTGGACTCATAAACTACACAAGAATCATTTTCTAAAAATTCTTTCCAACAGATTTCAATGTCTCAAAGAATGGCACACTAATAAAAAATGATGAAAGTTGTGATGGTTCAGTTCCTTGGATGTCTCCAGAAGTTTTAGAATGTAATGGTGTTACAACAATGATAGATGTTTGGTCATTTGGTAAGAAAAAGAAAAAATAGTTGGCTAATTATTAGACTTGTTTTAATTAATTTTTTTTATTTTTAAAGCAAATTTTTTGTGGGAAGTGCTTTCAAGAAAAATACCTTACAAAAATCAAGGAATTTATACTATTCGGAATTTTGTGAGTTTTATTGATTTTTAGGGAAAAATTTTTGAAATTTTTGGGGAAAAAATTTTAAATTTTTTGAAAAATTTTTCAAAAAAAAATTTTTTTGACAGATGAAAAATGATTTGCCTCTTCCTTTACCTGATGATTTACCTTTGGAAATGAGAAAAATATTTGAAAGTTGCTGGAAAAAAATCCCAATTGAACGTTCACCAATTAAAGATGTTATTGAAATGTTGGATGTTGCTGAATTAAATATTGATAGTAATTATAAATGGGTAAGAATTTTTAGGAGGGTTTTTGTGAGGGGGGGGGAGATTATGTTAGAAATAAGGAAATTTTAGTTTTTTGGACAATTGAGAGAATTCAAAATTTTTTATATAAAGGACTAGGGCAAAGAAGAAGCTTAAAGTTAAGCTCTGTCAGAATGTAAAAAATCTGCTTGATGACCAATCGTAAGAAAAACCAATTTAAACGTCATGGGCTTATTGTTAAATTATGCCTCCTTCTTTGACTTGTACTAGATTAAATAAAGAAAATTTTAAAGGACATGTGTTAAGCCAAAATTATTGCCAAATTTTAGGCCGATTTCTATCATATTTTTTATTATTTTTAAAGATATTACCAAAAGAACAACCTGAAGAAACCTTTAAAAACAGTCAAATATTAAATGATCAATCAGAAGAAATGTTAAATTGTTTACAAATTAATTCTTCAGGAGAATCTTTTAAAATTCCAATTTATGAAGCTATAATGCTTATACAAAGATATGGAACAATATTACCAAAAGAATTGGATGAAATGAAAAAATTGGGAATTGAATTACATCCACCAACACCTGCAAAACGTTTAAAAAAATCATCAAAATTAAATAAAGAAAGTATTGGACCTCCAATAAGTTTGCTTTGCGAGTTTTGAAAATTTTAATTTTTTTTCAAGATTTTCGCCATAATGTTTCTGCAAGAGTTAGAAGTTCCAGTTCTGATGATAAATCATTTTCTGATGAAAAAATTCTTGTTATACATCGTTAGTTTTTTTTAATTATTTTTTCTTTTGTGGTTAGTCACAAGTGTTTGTCTGTGGTTTGTTTAAAAAAATTTTTTTAGGTTTAAAAAAAGATCAGGATCGTCATCGTTCTCATGATTCTTTAGTGGATCAAAACATTGAAGATAATAAAGAAGATAGTTTGTCAACAATTCATTCAATGCTAAAATCGCAACAACAGCAACAACGAGGGGTTTATTTTTAATTTTATACAATCTAAGGTCACTTTAAGATAACCTCATTTAATTGTGAGCACTAATTGTGAGCACTCTCATTATAGATACCCGCACGTTAATTTAGCTAAATTTTGGATATCATCACTTTAGGATACTTTAAGCTACATTGTTTTTCACTTTCGACTTTCAACTTAAAAAAAATTTGTCTAAAATGGAAGAAACTGGCTTCTTTCGCTCCAAAATTCAAAAAAATTTACCACTTTGGTTACTAGAGATCGGCCTGGGTCTGGACCAAGGCTTGGGTTTTTCCTGAACCCAGAGTCAAGGGCCTTCCTGGGTTTTTCCTATTCTATTATATGTTTTCTTATCTATAAAAAAATTTTTTTGTAGAATATCAAAACCAATCGTCCAGACAACTTTCGTAAACATGACTATTTAACTCTTAGCACAATTGTTCCAAAAGCAAAAATTCCTCATCAAAAAATTGAAGAAAAAAATTGTGCTCAAATTGTTGATGAAGATTCTTCTCAATTCAATGAAGAAAATAAAAATTTTGAATTAAAAAAAGAAAGAGGTTTAAGTAGAACAAATGCTGTTAGACCAAAAATTTGTGAACAATTAATTCCTGAAACTATAAGTAATGCTTCTTCACCTTCGGATTCTTTGTCGTCAGAAGGTTTTGTTGTTAATTCTGAAGGTTTTGTTGTTGTTAGTGCTACTGGTGCAGGTTTATTTTCTTTTTTGTGGGTTTTTTGGTGTTTTGTATTTTTTGGTGGTTGGTGTAATAATTTTGAGGGGTTTTTTGAGTGATCTGAGCTGTCACGAATCCTCTCCCCTCTCATTTGGTATAACTTTGTTTGGGTTTTTTGAATTTTGCCCCCTGCCCCCTAATTTATTCATAGTTCGTTTCTTTAAAGTATTTATCAAACAAAAATTATCCAGGGATTTAAAAATCTTAAACGAAGTTATATTAGCCCTTCGATGGATATTGAGTTACTATAAATCATCGAAGCTCCCGATTTTTTTCATTTAAAATTTTTTTTAAGATTTCCACAGCCCATCTCATCCATCTGATAAATCGTCTTTTAACGTTACAAATTTATTTAATCGAAGAATAAGCCCTCCTCATCATCAACAACAAAATTTATCATCAATTACACCAACATCAGCACGTAATTCAATACAACAACAAAATGAGGCTAATGAACATGTAAAGGGTTCAATAAATAAAGAGAATCGAAAATCCTCTTCTTCAAATCAATTAATATCAAATAGTATATTTTATGTTCCCTCAACAACAACAGCAACAGTTGAATCAAAAACTACTACACCTGAAAGTGATTCATCTTCATCTTTTGATCCATGTAGTAATGCTTTAAAATTAAAACGTGGATGGATAAATAAACTTTTTGGAACATCTCCACGTCCTTCTATTTGTGGTGGTGTTGGTGGTGATTCTGAAGTAAATTTGGAAGATTCTGTTCAATTGGAAAAATTGGAAAAGATTGGGTTTGTTTTTAGTAAGTAATTTTTTAGGAGAGGATTTTTGATGGTTTTTTTATTAACAAACTTTCACTATAAGAGACCTTCCTTAAGATGCTCTCTATTTAAGGTACTTGAATACCTTAATTTATGATGCTTTTTTTTAACTTGTTTGGTTACTGGGTCGGGGTAGCTATCTAATGTAAGCGATACCCTCTATCTTTAAGTTAACACGTTATACAGTCGACCTCCCTCATATAAGATACACTCATAATTAGGTACACTTTAATTTAGGGACACCTTAATTTAAGGCACGCGCTCTTTAAAATTTGCTTGGTCATTTTATTGGGCGATGTTTAAGCGATACCCTCTACCAAGGGCATAGGTTCGATTTCATGTGGAGGGGCTAAAATAGGATGTTCGCCATAGTTTTGGAATAGGGTGTCCTCCCTGGCTACGCCCTTGCCCTCTACTATTTACGGTACGATTTTCCTGTCCGAGGGTGTATCTTATTATCTTTTTTGACAAAAACTTAAGAAAAAAATTT
Organism: Meloidogyne enterolobii; assembly: GCA_963681835.1. Taxonomy (NCBI): domain Eukaryota; kingdom Metazoa; phylum Nematoda; class Chromadorea; order Rhabditida; family Meloidogynidae; genus Meloidogyne; species Meloidogyne enterolobii. The sequence goes on from CAVMJV010000250.1 coordinate 82,787, forward strand.
TTTAGTTTTGATAGACAACAACACGAAACTACACCTAAATATAAAAAACGAACAGAAAGTAGTAATATAATTAAATCACGTCATAAATCATCTAGTTTAAATCCGATTCATCACAACTCAAAAGAAAGACTTTCAATAAATACAATTATACAAATGGATGATGATTATGGTGATTATGATAATTACCAACAAGAACACCGACCTAATAAATCTTTTAATTTAAATTTTGGTTTGATTTTTTTATTAAAATTTTTTTTGGAAATTTTTTGACCATTTTGGGCTTTTTTGTAATTTAAAAAAAATTTTTGCTTAAAAAATTTCAAGAAATTTTTTTTCTTTTCAAGAGCCTATAGATGAAAATTATTCAAATTCTTTAACAAAAACTTGTAATTCTGCACGTTCATATAATGATTTAAATAATACAAATGATAGAAGAAATATGCAATCATCACGTTGTTATATTCAAGAAGAAGCTGATTGTTTTCATCAAAGATCAAAATCTTCTGAAACTCCGATAACTTCACAATCAAGGTTTTCTTTTTCTAATTTTTTAAGAGGTTAGGAATTAATTTGAGGGTTTAAGGTCTCGTGGTTGTGGGGGGGGGGGGGGGGTGAAGAAGCAGGAAAAAGTAAAATCTTCCTTGCGAAGGTATAATTCTTGAAAATGTTAAGGGCTTAAGCGAAGTTTAAAAGATCTTAGGAGGGTGGGGTTTGAAATGTGATGATAGTGAGAGGGTGGTATCTACCGATAAGACATAGTTGTCTATATTTCACAGAGTTTCTGGTAGCTAAAAATTTTTTTATAGAAACGATTTGTTGAACTTTTTGATGCAACCACCTACAAACACTACATTTTTTAATCCTTCATATATCTCTATGCAAGAAAATCAAAAGGTTTTTAGTTAATTTTTTAATTAAATTTTTTGAATTTTTAGGCCCTTGTACAATCTGTAACTCAAAAAAATCAAGCACCAATTCCAATGCCTAGGAAAAATAAAGTTACTTCTTTGGTTCCTTCGTTGGGTGCTCCACGCCAAGTATCAGCGAATGACCAGCCTTGGCCAACATCTGAAGCTCCAATGCTTGAAAAGGAATCGAAAACTTCTATCGCTACTCAACAATCATCGTCAATTGTTGTTCGTCCAAATACTTTGCGCTTACTTCCACCACAACAACAGACAACCACAATTTCGCCTTTAAATAGTTTAGCAACAACTACTACAACAACACCTTCAACTTCTACAACAACAACTACAAATACATTTTCGCATTTACTTCAAGAAAATAATTTATTAAGACAATGTGACAGTGGAATATATCCTGAAGGAAGCACTGACGATGTTTGTAGTTATTTTACAAATTTTTAAGAATTAGAAAAATTATGGGGATCAGGGATGGGCTGTGTTGAGGAAAAAAGTTAGATTGAGTTTTCAAAAAATTTTTCAGATCGAGTTTCGTATTTTGGGTCGGAAAAGGTTTTGGGTATCAAGTTTGCGTAACCCGCCCATATCTTATTTGAAGTAGTTTTTAGATGAACCTGTAGTAGTATTTTTGCTGATTTATTTTTTTATGATTTTAATTAGATATATTTTTTTTAAGAATTTGTCTACAAAAGCAAATTTTTCAAAAAGAAAATTTTTTGAAAATTTTCGAAAAATTTTTTTAGGGTCACCCTTTCTGTAAGAAAAATAATTCTTTAATATTTATTTTTTATATTCATTTATTTTAAGGAAACAAAACTTCAACATTTGGATTATCCTTGTACATCTTCAGATGCATCTCCACAAATTCGTCATCGTTCAGGTTTAAAATTTAATTTTTTTTTTTTGAAATTTAAAAATTAAACAAAAAAAAAGATTCTTCTTCTGGACTTCCACTATCTCCTCCACCACCTCCACCATTATATCCAAAAAGAACTCATGGACAAAGAATTCCAAAACTACCATTTGATATACCAAGAAAAGTTGAAAGATTTTCATAAAAGAAGATTTTTAAAAAATGCTGAATGAACAACAACAACAATAAAAAGTGACCTTTTTTAAATGAATTTTATTAATCAAAAATCTTTTATTCTTTAAAGAAGAAACTCGTATTTTTTTAATTTTAATTTTTGTAAATTTTTTTTAAATTTTAGAGATAGATTACTTGCCCAGTAAATATTCTAATAGAATCCTTGGACCTATTGGAAGACCCCTCAATGGGACCTATTTGCGTAAGGAATATAAACTAGGCTAGTGATCAGGCTGGCTAGGTTATTCATACTAGTTGGTGGGCATTTAAGATGCTTACATGGCGATGGTTTAAGATGTATTAAAAAAAGATTTGGTGCAAACTGTGCCCCAGCAGTTCATTTATTAGGACATCTGTACGTAGTGAGCAACATGAACAACAACGATGTATTAAAAAAAGTTTTTTCAAAAAAGTTTTTTCATTAAAAAAAATATTTTCAATAAACCTATTGGAAACACAACATCTTTCTCGCTCACTACGTACAGATGTTGTGTTTCCAATAGGCTTTTTTTTCTCAGGGCTTCTATTAGAATATTTATTTTATTCTAATTTTTATAAATTAAATGGAATTTTTTTTAAAAAGAATTTATATATAGATTTAGTATAAGAGGACAATTGATCCCATTTTTAATTTAATAATTATTATTCTAAATTCGATAAAAATTCGCTTACAAAAATTTTTTTTCTTGTTTTTTAATGAATTATTAAATTTATTCTTTAATATTTTTTTGATTAGAAAATCAAAATTTTTTAAAATAATTTTAGGTTGTATTTTCTTTATTTTCAATAAATTTTAATGAATGGATTTGATGAAAATATTATTTAGAAGAAATTTGTTTAATGTTTTTAAATTACAACGACGGCTATGTTGGTCTAGTAGTGCTGAAGAATTCTTTGCTAATGTTCCAAGGTTTTTTTTCTAAAATATTTTTTATTTTGGTGACATTTGGTCCTGTCATCGATTATTAAATTTTGTTGTGGGTCAATGGCAGTGATACAAGAGGATGTTGACTTAGGTGACGTTCTCTTCCGTTTGTCGAGGGTGAGAACGGTATTGACAGGAAGTTGAGTTCAACCTGCTCGCCAAAACGCATACGAACTTGATGCATGGGTCAACATCTTTTTTATCGCGGCCGTTGCACCACCACATTTTTTGCTATCATTTTTTAAAGGTTAGCTGACGTTGACAAATTTGATGCAAAATTGGTTGAAAAACATTATTTTGAAAGACCTAAACAGTTTGAATGGCCAAACAGTCCCAACTTTACAATGGTTTTGCCTCCACCAAATGTGACAGGAAATTTACATGTTGGACATGCACTTACAGTTGTTGTGCAAGATAGTATTTGTCGCTATAATAGATTGTTGGGAAAGGAGGTTTTAATTTTTTGTTGTGATTGAAACTCATAGGCTCCCATAAATCGGTTTATTGATATTTTCTAGGTTTTAGGGTTGTTGACCCTATGTGAAAATAAACGTCCCATAGATTACTTTATTAAGATTTTCCAAGTTTTTTAAGGTTTGGATAGGTTCATTAACTTTTTTTTTGATGTTTGAGTTTTGTGGCCGGTTGGAACTGGGTTTGGGACAATTGTAGTTTTTTTTTGGTATTTATAATTTTTGGAAGCATGTTTAAGCATTTAATTTTTGTGTCTTTTAAAAAATTCGAAAAAAATTTTTCTTTAAAGGTTCGTTGGATACCTGGTTTTGATCATGCTGGTATAGCAACTCAAACAGTTGTTGAAAAACATATTTTAAAAAAATTTGGAAGGAAAAGAGAAGAAATATTGACAGATGAAGAATTTTTGTATTTTTGTGATAAGTGGAAAAATGAGTAAGTTTTTTTCTATTTTTTTAAATACTCAAAAAAATTTTTATAGACGTATTGCTGATATTAAAAAACAATTAAATTCATTAGGATGTTCTTTGGATTGGGAACATGAATTTTATACATTGGATGAGGTTTGTTTTGTTTTTAATAAATTTCTCCTTCACACGAGACAGACTGACCTATCCTTGGCATCCTTCATACTAATAAGTTCTAGTGAATGATTACACAAACCCGCATTTCTTTTAGTCTTAAAGTTTGTTAAATCAACTAGTTTTTTCAGGATTTTTCTGATACAGTTACAGAAGCATTTGTTCGTTTATATGATTTGGGTTTAATTACTCGTGAAACTCGTTTAGTCCAATCATTTAATGAAAATGAGCCAACAATGAAAGAACAATGGTTTCTTAAAATGACTGAAATGAATAAAAAATTATTAAAAGATTTGCAAGAAGAATTGTGTAAGGTGTGTTTTTTTGTCTTAAATTTAGAAAGGGAATCTAACCTTAATTTAAGATACGTTTCTGTATTGATTGTATATTAAGTTGCGGAAAAACTGTTTAAGCGACACCGTATATTTAAGGTACCCATCATGGAATTTCATCTTTTGCCAATTTTTGAATTTTTTTGACTTTCGCCTTTTGTTTTTTAAATTGTTTTCGGCAGACCCCAGCTAGGTATACTTTGCCTTTTTTAACTTGAGTGGTCACTGGATCTGTGAAATGATTAATCGATACCCTTCGTTTATGATACCTCTAGTTATAAGACTGATTTTATCTAATCTCAAGGGTGTATATTATAATTTAATACAAAAATCTTTTTTAAGTTTAATATAAATCCTGCTACCGTTAAAGGCAATTTGATTGAATTTTTAAAATTTGAAGAGCCTTGGTGTTTAAGTAGACAACTTATTTGGGGACATAAAATACCTGCATATTTTGTTGAAAGTTCAAAAAGGTTTTTTTTAGTAAATTTTTTTTATAATTTTTTTATCAATAGATGGATAGTTGCTTTAACTGAAGAAGATGCTCGCGAACAACTTTTGCCTTCAGAAAAGGATTCTAAATTAATTCAAGATTCTGATGTTCTTGATACTTGGTTTAGGTTAATAAATAATTTTTGGAATTTTTTTTGACAAAAAAATTTTTTTAAGTTCTGCATTAATTCCATTGGTTATTGGTGATTATCCTAATGGAAATAAAATTAGTTTAATGGAAACTGGACATGATATAATAGGTTTTTGGGTTGCTAGAATGTTGGTTATTTGTAAAAGGTTTTTTTTTAATTTTTGGAAAAATTAAAAAAAAATTTTTTTCCAAAGATTAACTGGCCATTATCCATTTTACAATATTTTAATTCATGGTTTAATAAGAGATAGTCAAAATAGAAAAATGAGCAAATCTTTGGGAAATGTTGTCGACCCAATGGATATTATTAATGGAATAACACTTGAACAAATGATTACAAGAATGAAAAGTTCAAATCTTCCACTTGAGGATATGGGTAAGAATTTTGTTTTTTTTCGGAAAAGTTTTTTGCTAAATTCTTTATTCTTTTTTATGTCTTTCTGTAATCTCTCATATTCAGATTTTTTGTATTTTCTTTCCGAAATTTTTTTTTATTAAATATTTTTGTATTTTTATACGGGACACGTTTAAATAGGCGCGCAGCTATACCGGCGCAAAGCCATAATTTGCTGAAGAATTTCTGACCCTTATCAAATTTTAGTGCCATCTTTTTAGCTCACTATGAATCGTTTAAGACTAAATTTGATAAGATTCGGAAATCTTGAAGCAAGTTATGGCTTTGCGCCGTTATTGCCGCGCGCCTGTTTGGGCTGTACCTTTTTTAAGTCATTATTTTTTTCTTTCCAGAATGCTATTATTAATTTTTTTATCTATAATTTCCCCAAAAATTCAAATTTTATTCTAATTTAAATTTTCTTTTTTATAGAAGCCTCAGAAAAAGATTTGAGGAAACGTTTTCCTAATGGTATAAAAGCTTGTGGAGCAGATGCTTTGCGATTTGCACTGTTACGACATGATGCTACAGATTTTGAAATTCATATAGATATACCTCGTTTTGCTGATGAAGGAAGGCGTTTTTGTAATAAAATATGGAATATGTGTAAATATGTTGAAAAAGTTAAGAAAGAAAATAACGAAAGTTATGATCGAGGGGAACAAAAAAATGTTGAATATTTTGAGACTGAGAATGTATGTGATTTTTGAAAATTTAAGAAAAAAAAATTTTTTTTTTAATTTTTAGGATGCCGATATATATAGAAAACTTAATCAAACTGTTCAACTTTATTATTATTTTATGGATAAGAATAAACCACATTTAGCATTTCATCATTTATATTTGTTTATTTTGGTTGATGTTTGTGACAATTATTTGGTATTTTTTTTTAAATTATAATAATAAATTTGAGGAAAAGGAAGGGTTTCGTATGTTTAGTAGCTCTTTCTCGAGTCTTGTAAAATTTTCGGTCTTGAATAATTTTAGCGTTTAAATAAATATAAGTGTGAACGAACCTTAGCAATAATCTAATGCTTGATAAAAAATTTTTTCGTTTTTTTAAACAAAACAAAAACGTTTTTAATTCAAAAAAATTGGAAAAATATTTGAAAAAAAATGTTATTTTTCAATTTTTTTAGGAAAGCACAAAACAAGCTTTATGGACGAAAGATTCACAAAGATTATTCATGATTAAAATTACTCTTGGAACAATAATTTCAGTTTCTTTAACACTTTTACAAACTTTTATGCCATTTGTTTCAACTTTTTTGTTGGATTCTTTAAACTTTAATGGTCTTGGTAAAGAGTGTTTGTCTGACTTATTGCGTAGATTACCAGACTTAACTGATGAAGAATATCATAAAATTAATAATATTTTAATTGGAAAGGATGAAAGAAAAAAACAACAACAACAAGAGATGAAGGAAATGAAAGGGGAGGAGGAGGAAAATGTTTATGTTTTTGAAGGAGAAGAAGAACAACAACAAATACAAAAAACTTAGATTTTGTTGCAATTTTGTTATTTTGCAGATACAAACAACAAGAGGATTTGCGGTTAAAACAAACTTAATATTGTTTTATATATTGAACTAGTGGCTAACTTTATGTGTCATATCTAGAACAGTTGGGATTCTGAAGTATTCCCGGATATCCGAAATGATGGGGTTGGGGACGTTTTGGCGCCTTGCCGTCTTGGCGTGAGAACAAAAAAGTGGCACTTAGGCGGGACCTAATTTTATAAAAATTTTCTCAAACTTCTTTAACATCCTTGACTACCTCCTCTAGAAATTTCAGAATTTTTCATCAAAAATTTCTCAAGTTATAGTCGATAGACCTCGAAAAATTAGGCATTTTTTTTAGAAAATCAACATTTTTGGCCACAATTTCCGAAATTCTTGATCAAAAATTTTGAAATTTTTGGAGAATCTAGATAAAGGCATGAGAGTTATTATTACAAAATTTTATCTTTTTTGATAAGCAACTCACTGTTTTATAAGCTCGCGCCAAAACGTCCCATATGGTCTAGTGTTGATGGGTTTGGTGGATCTTGGGAAATCTCCTAATATATTCGGGTCCGATATTCTAACCGAAGTACTAGCGCACCTATTTTATCGCCATATTGTTCAACTAAAACTCTGATTTTATTTAATAAAAAAATTGTTTACAAAATTAATTTGTGTCTGCAAATATGTTTTTGGTTGTTGGTTGGTCATTAGGAAAATATGATATATTTTCAAAAAAAAATTTTTTTTTCTTTTTTTTGTTTTTGAAATAAATTTGTTATTTTTCAGAAAAATATTGTTTTGTTGAATTAAAAAATTTTTTTTTTATATTTTTTCAGGTTTTTCAGCTTAAAATTTTAACAATAACAACAATTCAAATAAAATGATTCGTTTAACAGAATTATTTTTATTTATTGGACTTTTGACACATATATTACTTACATTATTTACAAAAGTTGAAGAAAGTTTTAATACTCAAGCAATTCATGACTTTATTTATCATCGTAATAATTGGACTAAAGTTTGTGATTTTTTAAAATTTTTTTAAATTAAATTTTTTTTTAAATTTAAGTATGACCATAGAGAATTTCCTGGAGTTGTTGCTCGGTATATTTTTTTTATTTTTTTTCTAGTGGGTTATAAGAGGAGATTTCTCCACTTGAACCTCATTGTCAGATACCCTTTATATTAGGCTTACCTTAATTAGAAAATTTTTACTTTTTGTCTGGTCACTAGTAAAGGGAAGGTCCTGGGATGAACTGAAACAGAGGATTGAAGTGAAGAAATGAAAGTAAGGCCTGAACGGAAGGACTGAAGAGAAAGGAGGGGAAAATGGATGGAAGAAAAAAAGACGGAAGAACAGGAAAAATATAACATTGAAAAGGGTCTTCACTATAAGATAACCCTCATACTTTAAGATTTTTAAGCCCCACGAGGGATATTCTAACAGGTTTTTTATACATATTTATATATTTTTTTTAATTTTAGTACATTTGTTGGACCATTAGCTATTGCTACTTTAATTTCTCCTTTTGTACCGATAATTAAATATTTTGGATTAAATAAAATTTGGATGTTATTTGCAGGTTTTTTTTCTTATTTTTTGAATTTTTTTTATTAAAATTCTTATATTTTTTCAGCCCGTACAGCTTTAGGAATGGCTGTATTGACTTCTTTTTGTTGTTTCTGCCGTTGTGTTGAAACACGCTTTGGAAAGCGTGTGGCTCTTTACTTGCGACTTTTTACTCTTTCACAATTCCATTTTTTGTTTTATGCATCTAGACCACTTCCAAATATTTTTGCATTGTTTTTTGGTATATTTTAAAATTTATTTTTGGGTTTTTTTTCTTTTTGAATTCATGTTAGGAAAAGGGCGGGGTATGGGCTTTCTTTTGCATTCCGTTTTTAAGATGTGGGAGTGCCCATTTGTGATGTAAACATTGTTTTGAGTTAGTTGGGTTGGTTTCTAGTCGTGTTTTCAAAATTATTAATCGGATGGGGTCGAACCTTGTCATGATCAGAGACCTATTTCTAGTATATTATTTTTAAAATTTTATTCCATTTTTAAAGTTTTAATTGTCTATCAAAAATGGATTGAAAACAGAATTATTCCGTTCACTTTCTGGTCAACAATAGCAATATTTTTGTTCCGTTTTGAATTAATTTTATTATTTGGTCCAATGTTTGGTTATTTTATTGTTACAAAATTTAAAAGGATTTTGACTGTTGGATATGTTGGATTTGTTACACTTTTCTTTGTTTTGTGTAAGAATTTTAAGAAATTTTCAGAAAATTTTTTTAACGTTGAAGGTACTTCTGTCCCTTTTGACTCATTTATGTGGGGAAGACCAGTTTGGCCTGAATTGGAAGTTATGGAATTTAATATCGTTAAAAATAAAAGCCATGAATATGGGGTATTTTTTTAATTTTTTATTTTTTTAAATTTTAAAGTTGGGGAAGGGGGTGGGGTTGGATGGTTTTTTTAGTTCGCAAGTTTTTCCGAAGGTTGTAGTATTTTCTTGATATTTAATTTAAAAAATTTTTTTGGATTTTTTGAGGGCATTAAGGACGTTCAACGATTTCCTACGTGTCCAAATAACCCTGCAAAAAATTTAATTAGATAGTTAATAAAAAAATTTTTCAGTCTTAAACCTATTTAAGTGTCCAAAATAATCCCAAAAAATTTTTTTAAATTTGCGAATAATTTGTAAATAAAATTTTTTGCTGTCTTTTGGGAAGCATAACTTTCTAAATAGAACTCCAAAAAAGGTTTTTTTTAATTATTTAATTTAATATTATTTTTTTAAATTTAATTATTTAAAGGTAATGCCATTTTGGTGGTATTTTACTTCAGCAATTCCTCGTGCTTTACTTTTAACAACTTTATTAGTTCCTCTATCTATTTTTGCTTGTCAAAAAAATCAACGTTTAATAATTCAAACAATAATTCCGGCATGTATATTTTTGTTTTTATTTTCTTTTTTGCCACATAAAGAATTGAGATTTGTTATTTATGTTATTCCTTTAATGAATTTATCTGCTGCTTTCTTTTGTGATTATGTGTAAGTTTGGAATTATTTTTTTTTGGGGAAGGAGGGGGGCCTTTAACCAGGACTTCTTTTTTTGGTTATAGGAGACTTCTTTGGTTGTTTGATTTTTTTAACAAAGGGATATATGGAGGGATTTTATTGTCTTTCATTCTTTTTTAAGGTTTTTGAGATTTTTTATTCATATTCATAAGTGTCCAAAATGGCACTAACGATTTTTAAGAATCTCGAAAAATAAGGTTCCATTGGGAAATAATCTCTCTTTTGATTATGTGTAAGTTTGGAACTCTTCTGGGCTAAATATTGGACAGAAATCCAGAGCTATGATTTTTCCTGGACTCTGGCCTGGATTTAGTCCCATGACTAAGTTTGGGACAGAAAAATATTTTTTTTTCAAATTTCTTTTTAATTAAAAAAATTTTTTTTCATCTAGATGGAGACGTACCAGTACTTTTTATTCAATAATTTCGCCATTTATAATTTTTCATATATTCATAAATTGTTTATTGACTAGCCAATTTGTGAATGTTAGCGTTAAAAATTATCCTGGTGCTGATGCTCTTGTAAATCTTCAGGTTTTTTTTTGGAATTTTTTAGGAAAAAATTTTGAAAATTTAAGTCAATAAATAAAGAAATGGGTACAGAACACGTATCTGTTCACATTGACAATTATTGTGCTGAAACTGGAATTAGCAGATTTGTACAATTATATGATGCGTGGGAGTAAGTTGGAAAATTTTTTTTGAAAAAATTTTTGGAAATTTTTAGAAAATTTTTGAAAAATTTTTTTTTAATTTTCTGAATTTTTCAAAAAAGAATTTTTTGAAAAATTTTGAATTTTTTTAAAAAAATTTTCTGAATTTTGTCTGAAAAATTTTTTTGATTTCTTCGAAAATTTTCAAGAAATTTTTTGAAATTTTCAATTTTTTTTCAAAATTTTAAATTTTAGATATAACAAAACAGAAAATCTGTCACCTAAAGAATTACAACGTTTTGACTTTCTCATGTTTGGAATTGACAACAAAAATGCATTTTTAAACGACTCGAAGAACTACAACATGACTATTAAACATGAAGAATATTTAATTATTGATGGGTTTGATAAGGTTTGTTTGTATTTTATTTTTTGTATTTTCTTTTCTGGAAAGATTTTATTTAATTTTTCTCTTTAGAAATTCTGATTTTTTGTATTTTCCGGAAATTATCTGTAAAATAATTTTTTGGTGTAGTGAGATAATTTTTAGTTTTCCCCTTATAGGGGTCATGGGTTCGAACCCCACTTGGGGGAAATATTTTTTAATTTCCTAACAAAATTTTTTCGTGGATTCTCCTTTGTATATTCTTTCAAAAAATTATTTTTTTATAATTAATTTCCTATATTTATTTAGATTTCGTGGCAAGAATTTCCTTTTCCTCCATGGTGGCCTAAAATCTTTTCAAGTGTGCCTTATCCAACGTTTAATCCAAAAGTTGTTGTCTTGAGACGGATTCAAACTTAAATAAGTAAAAGAAATTGCAAGGGTATTAAATAAATTTATTTTTAATTTTTAAGTTTTATTTATGACCAAATATAAAAATTTAGTGACTTATAGTATTTATATATTTTTAAATTAGAGATCGAGCTGTGGGTTTAGACAATAACTTGAGATTTTACCCAGAATCAAACATTAAAAAAATTTTCTAAGGTGGTTTTTCCTAAATTAGAGGATTAGGATCTGGTGGAAAAGGATTTCTTTCAATGAAAAAATTTTTTTAAAGAAATCTCGATCTCTAAAAAAAATTTTTTACATTCCAAAAAAAATACTATACATGTATATTTTTAAAATTTTTTTTACTAATTTAAATATAAATTTCTAAATAAATAAAAATTTAACAACAAAAATAAAGTCAAAAAAATGTCACAATAAAATCAAAAAAATACCCAAAATTAATTTACCAAATTGCTTCAGTTGATTTGTAAAATTCTGATTTATTTGAATGTTTTGTTCTACTAATATCCCCAACTTCATCAATATTTTTTAACAATTTATCAAGCATTTCTTTTGTATGTGCAGCAGAAATACAAATACGAACACGGCTTTGGGTCATTTCTGTTGCTGGAAATGATACAACAACCTGAAAGGGGTTGGTTATTATTTAGAGAAATTAAAAGGAAAATAGTTAGGGAGATAAACGCTTTCCGGAAAAAAATCAGAATTTTTAAATTCCGGAAAGAGGAAAAATACATTTTTATTAAATTATTTGTGTTTTCCGGAATTCAGAATAAAATCAGAATTTTTAAAAATACAACCTTTCCGGAAAAATACATATTAAAAATAAATTCTGATTTGTTTTCCGGAAAGAAAGGGGAAAAATACATTTTTATTAAATTATTTGTATTTTCCGGAATTTAATAAATCAGAATAAAATAAAAACTTCCGGAAAAGAAAAATACATATAAAAATAAATTCTGATTTTTATTTAAATGTATTTTTCCGGAAATTTATTCTTTAAAATAAATATCAGAATTTTCAAATCAGAATTTTCAAATCAGAATTTATTTAATTAACACTTACCACACCAATTTTACGTTCCAACATTAAACGTCCCCAAAGGCTTTAATAAAAAAATTAAAATTAATTTAAAAAATTTTTTTTAATTAATTTACCCGCATTTTGTTGGATGATAAATCATAATAGGAATAACAGGAGAATGATTAGAACCATAAACAATAAATCCCAATTGTTTTAATTTTAGACGAACATAATTGGTGTTTCTAGCCAATTGTTCAATTCTTTTTTGTCCTTCACCAGTCCCGTCTTTACCCATAATTGAAGACATTGCTGTAAATATTTGTTTGGCAATTGGTGGTGACATTGGTATTGTGTAGAATTCACCAGGAGAATTTTGGCGAATGTGGGAAATTAAAGCCTAAGAAAAAAATATTTTTGGTGTAGTGGGATAATTTTTAGTTTTCCCTATATAAGGGTTGTGGGTTCGAACCCCGCTTGGGGGAAATATTTTTTATTTTCTTAAAAATAATTTTTCGAACCTTACTACCCGCAATATAACCACCAGCAGCTCCAAAACTTTTTGTAAATGTCCCCATAAAAATATCAACGTCTTTAGAATCACAATTATAATATTCAACAATTCCGCGTCCTGTTTTTCCCATTGCACCTTTAAAAAATTTTTGGAAGGTTTTCCATCCAAAAATATTTTTAAAGAAAATAAAAAATATTTCCTCGAGTGTGGTTCGAACCCATGTCCCCTATACTTAAAAAATGTTTTTTTGGTGTAGTGGGATAATTTTTAATTTTGCCTGTTTAGGGGTCGTGGGTTCGAACCCTCTTGGGGGAAATATTTTTTATTTTCTTTAAAAATATTTTAAAAAGAAAACCTATGCTGTGTGCCTCATCCAAATATAAATAAAATTTATATTTTTTCTTTAATTTAATAATTTCATCCAATTTACAAATTGTTCCTTCCATTGAATATATTCCTTCAATAATAACCATTATTTTAGAGAAAGGTTTTCCTTCCTTTTTAGTATTTCCAAAAATAATTGATTGTCTCAATACTTTTTCCAAATCTTGAATATTATTATGCTTAAATATTTTTATTGTAGCTCCAGATATTCTTGAACCAAGAATTAAAGAAGCATGGTTATATTGGTCAGAAATTATTAAGGAATCCTGTCAAAATGAATTATTTGAAAAAATTATTTTAGAAATATTTGCGGATTTTGTGAATTTCTCGGGAAGGGATTTTGGGAAAAATTTGGGACCTTCTTTGGGAAAAATTTTTTTAAACATAGGCTAGAGTCGATAAATTGAGAATGATTTTCTCTTTAAAAAATGCCGGAAAAATTGCGGACAAAATTTTGGAAAGGTTTGGAAGGTTTCGGAAAGGTTTGGAATTTTTTTGAATTAAATTTTTAAAAATACCTTATCCATTAAACAGGTCAAATTCATCGAATTTGTAGCAAATCCCATTCCAAAACATATGGCAGATTCAACTCCAATAAATTCAGCAACCAAATTCTCTAATTCAGTTTGAGCTAAAGGTTGACCTTTAAAAGAATTTTTTAAAAAATTAATTTTAAAATTTTAAAAAACCTAATTCACGAATGCTGGCACATGAAGAAATCCCTTGGTCATTAATTATGTTGGCTGAAGCTGTGGCACAAGGTCCTTTATTTTCGGCAAATCCAAGGTAATTATAAGAGGCAGTGTTGATAACTTCTGTTTGTGTCCCAGGAAATCTTTGAAAAAAAGGTTAAAAAATTTTTTAGATTTTTTAGAAGGCCCCTTTTGATCTTTCGACTCAAAAAATATTTTCTAAAGAAAATAAAAAATGTTTCCCTCAAGAGGGTTCGAACCCACGACCCCTATACAGGCAAAATTAAAAATTTTCCCACTACACCAAAAAATATTTTTTAATTAAAAATACCTAAAATTCCAACAATAATCATCAGTTTCTCGATCGAGTAGTTTACTTTAAAAAAGAATTTTTTTAATTTAAAGAAAATTTAAAAATAATACAAACACTGTGCCTCCAGGAACTCCACATATTGGCCTTTCAAAAACATCTCTAACCCTCATATAACAATTTCTTGCATAAATAGCTTCAAAAGAATTGAAAAGTGGAGCAAAATCCTTTGAAAAAATTTTTTTATTTTAAAAAATTTTTGTGGCATTTTGTCGTTATTTGGTTTATGGGCATTTCGTCCGGTGACATTTTGTCCAATGGGCATTTTGTCCGATGGGCATTTTGTCCAAATTTTTCTAAAAATAAAATTCCTAAATTACCCTCATTTCCAGCCTTTCACAAGCAGATTTGTTCTTCTCAAATCCATAATACCGAAGAAATTCTCGAATGTAGGCAAAAACGGTCAATACAAACCAAGTAAAATAAACAGAAAATGAAACAAAAAAATTGCATTTTTCAAATTCTTCGAATTTGTCTTTAAATTGTTGTTTTTCTTCTTTATTATTTTGGGGTTCTTGTTTCACTCTTTCCTTTAAAAAATAAAAAAAATTAATTTTTTTAATTTTTAGGTGAATTGTCTATTTCTCCATATGTCCATTGATTTGTATACTCGAAAACCCTTTTCCGTTGAGACTCTACTGGCCGTTTTTCTTAAAAACTCACAATTTTATTTGTATCATTGCGTAGTTTGGTTTGTGAATTAATTAAATTATTTCTATTTGAAATATACTCGTCATTAACATTATACCCAAAATTGTAGGCAGAAAGTGAGGAATTTTTTGAGTCATCATTGGAAGTTGGTGAAATTTTGTAAAGAAAAAAATTTTTTGCGCAGGCTTCGAAATCAAAAATAACGTCGTTAAACATTCTGGAATTTAAAAAAAAATTTTGAAAATCTGAAAAGAAATTTTGAAAATTAAAAAATTATTACAGAGAAGTTAGAGACAGCAGAGAAATAGTGTGTAAAATTGAGAGAGTATTTTAAATAATTTTTAAATTAAAAACAAGCCTGTAAATTAAATTAAAAATTTTCTTGAATGATGATTTTCTAAATAAAATGAAGAGGAGGATGGTGTGATTCGTCAGAAATTTTGAAAAAAATACTCTTTGGACTAAAGAAAGAACACTTCTTGAAGAAAACTACACTAATTACATTTTGTGTGATTTATAGCAAAAATGATGAAATTTAATGATAAGGATAGACCAATATAAAGACCAATTAAAAATAAAAATAGATAAAAGAACACAAATTAGGAGTTTTTTTGAAAAAATTTTTTGAAGAAAATAATCAACAACTCTTGACCAACAACAACAACTAACAAGAAAATGTAAACAACAACAAGGCTGAGACTCTAATGTACCTCATAAATAAACAAAATAAGAGGACAAAAGGTCGACAACCAAAATGCCAACAGACAAAATGCCAGCGAGAGAAAATGGTCAAATTTTACAAAAGGGTCAAAATACAAAAGGGTCAATTTTTATCAAGGAAGCTCTCAAAGATTATTTTTATCAACAAGAGAAGAAAAATTAATTTTTGGCATTTAATCAAAAAATCTCTCTTCTTTAAAAAATTATGAGACATTAATAAAATGATTGATTGACCTTGAAAACTACTGGAAAAAATAATATTTATTAAAAAAATAATTTTGCGACAATTTGACATGTTTTTTTACGTTTCTGCAAAAATCTTGTTTTGTGATTAGGAAAATGTATGTTTAGGTAAAAAAGGGAAAGGAAAGAGAGGAAGAGGGAGAATCTTTCTCCTTTTTTTGTTGTTTGCTGACTAATAGGGGGGGGGAGGGGAGAAGGAAAGGGAGGGAAGGGAAAGTGATGATGAGATGAGGCGGCGAGTATAAATTTAAAAAATAAACACAAAATCAAAATCAAGTTTTATCTGTTAATTAACAGATTGGGGTTAAAAATCAATCTTGAAAAAAAATCAAATCTTCTGGTTGTTTTTAATTTTTAAATACTCTCTAAATTTTACACACTATTTCTCTTCTGTCTCTGACTTCTCTGTAATAATTTTAAATTCTCTCATTTTTACACACTATTTCTCTTCTGTCTCTGACTTCTCTGTAATAATTGTTTTTATTTTTTTTTCGGACTCTACTGACCCCAAATAAATAATATTTGTTCTAGTGGGTGTCGTTAGAGTTCTTACTTTCTCTCTTTCTCTATAAATTACCAATTTTTTTTATCCTTTCTTGCCGACGCAATACAAGTTTTTTTTATTTTAATTTTTTTCCTTTCCGGTTGAGAATAAATAAATAATAAAGAGAGAGATGATTGAGAATCCCTTTCAGTCTTCTTTTTCTTTTTACAATTTTTGTAAAAATTGTAAAATAAATTCTTTTTGCCCTTCGACAAAATGTCAAATTTTGTACTTCTGGACGTTTTGAATTTTCTTAGATTTTGGGATTTTGAATTTTACCAATTTTTTTAATTTTCGACATTTTGACATCCTCCGCGGAAGTATTCTTCTTAAAAATTTGTTAATCTTTATTTTTATTTCCCGCAGGGTTTTTGTCTTTTTTTTTTTGTTAAAATAAACTTTGAGGCGTTGATTCATGCATTAAAAAGTTTTAATTTAAAGACTAGTTAGTTGATCAATTTTGTTTTTCTTTCTTTTTTGATAGAAAACAATTTAAAAAGGCCTTTTAAATTGTTTGGTCTAAAGAAAACTTTAATTTTTGTGGGTGTTGTTTTTGTTTCCCTTTCAAATTTAGTTTAGTTTGAGTTTTATTTTTATTGTTGTCAGTTTCTTTTCATTTTTAATTTGAAAAAAAAAAGAAAAAAAAGTTTTATTTAAGTAAAGAAGATGTTTTGCGCATCATTTAATTTTTAGAGGAGGGATAGAGATTGTTTAAATTAAAGGGGAAAAAAATTTTTTTTTCTTGAAAATTTTTTGTGCCTGCCATTTTATTTGAATGTCTAATAGGGTAGGACGAGACCGTTTAATAACCTCGATTATTATTCCCTGTGGGGCAGGTCAAAAAGAAAAGAGAGAAGGAAAAAGTCCGCCACAGGGAAAAATAAACCTCGAATCAAACGGTCTCGTCCTACCCTAATGTCTAACAAAAAAAATTTTTTTAGCAGGAAAAATGATTTAGAAAGAAAATTTCAATATTAATATAATGATTTCTGCCACAAATTTAATCTTTCAATTAATCCTTTTTTGTTGTCTTTCTCTATTTTTAATTTGTGATGATTTATTTTTGAAGGATTTGGAAGAATTCAATTTTTGTCAAAATCTGCCACATTCAAATTATTTGTCTACCGAGGATTTGAGGTTTTTTGAGTTTTTATTTTAATTTTTTTGAGTGATCTCGGTGAGAAACCATACGTTTTTTTATTCGCGGGAATTTCCTGCTGAAGTCAGTCAGAGGTCCCCCACTGTTCTTAAATTTTGGATTATTTTCCCTTTTAGGCGCCAATCACACCTTTATGAGTCCATTATTTTTGTGAATTTCCTGTTGAAGTCAGTCAGTCGTGGTCATTTACAGATCAGTCAATAGCTGTTGAACCAGTCTGTCAATCGTTTCCTGGTTCAATATTTTTAGGCTCTTGTTCAATTTAGAAGTCCAATAGAAATTTTTTAGACGTCCAATACCTTCTCTGACAAATTAAGGAAGAAAGACTTTGACTGGCTGAGTGACCTCAAATGGAAATTTAAGTGACTAAAGATGCGTGAATAAATCCCTTCATGAGTTCTCGAGCGTCATTTAATATTTTTAAAAAATTCTTAATTTTAAGAAATGCTTGTAATAGACGAAACCAATGGCTTAGAGACAAAAACAACGAGGAAATTAGCAACAATAAATTATCAAAACACCCAACAGCTTCTCAAAAAGCGTATTTTGAATGGTTAGAATCTACTAGAAAAAATTTGAAAAAGAAAATTAATTTGCCTGAATTTGAAACTGAAAATTTTGTTAAGGTTTGCGAGATTTTTGAGGGTTTTATAGTTGCGGCCCATTTCCCTTGGTTTTTTTAAAAGTGTTTAACTTTTATTTACGGCCCAAAATCCGAAGAGGAGACCAGCAAAAGCTTCCTGTTGTCTAGAGATTCGAACTGCGTTTCAGCCAAAGTTTGGGGGATTTTCTGGACTCGAGCTAACGAAAAGAAAATTAAAATCCTGGACTTTGGCCAAGTAAGAATTAGTCTTATTGTTAAACATTGGCCAAGATGTAGCTCGATCTCTAGACGACAGGAAGTCTTTACTGGACAAATGAACTTAAAACCCCTCTGAATTGTTTAAAAATTCGATTAAATTTTTAGAGGTCAAAAAGACGAGATCAATTACTGCCAGCATTTTCACTTAAGGAAGAAGAAGAATCTGAAAGATATTTGAGGGAAGACCAGAGAAAATACAGAAGAGGAAAAAAATTTATAAGAAAAGAGTATAGAATGGTTGGTATATTTTTTTAATTTTGTGGAACTTTTAGGGACCTTCTGGGGCCGTTAAAATTATTTTTTATAAGGGATGGGGGTATTTTAGATGGAGGGTTATCTCTTAGAAACTCTCCGCCAGTGCTGGATATGGCTCCAAAAGCTAGCCGACAAATGCCCAATACCCAGCACTGCTCTCAGCCCTTGTAAGTAGTCAGTAGAGATGGTCCGAGTTTTCAGAATCTTTTATGGTGGGGTTTCGGGTCAAAACTGTCCTGGTTTGGGGTCTATATGGTTACTCGACCCTTCCATCTAGATGTCAGCTAAACTTTAAAAACCAAATTTATGGTGGAGGGGGTATTTATGGGGAGGGGTATTTCAAATATGACTACCGACTTTATACTTTAAAATACTAAAAAAATTTTTTTAAAGATGACAGATTTGGAACGTAAACAACTCCAATTAGCTCTAAATGGATTAAAATCAAAACATATAGATAATGTTTCAATATGGGATTTACACACACTTGTACATTATCCAAATTCTGCTGTAGCTGCGCATTGGGGTTTCTTTTTAATTTTTTTTTTATTTTAAAAATTTTTTTCGCAGGTCCAGCATTTTTGCCTTGGCATAGAGAATTTTTAAGACAATTTGAAATTACTCTACAAAATGAACAGCCAGGTTTATTTAAATTTTAAAAATTTTTTAAAAATTTTTCTTTAGAATTAATTGGAATACCTTTTTGGGACTCTACTTTAGATCATGGTAAGCTTTTAAAAAATTTTTCAGCATAATTTACCTATTTTATTTTTCCTGTGTTTTTTGAGTAACGTCAATTTTAACTAGGGTTGGACCCCAATATTGAACTCCGACACGAATCTGAACCCCCGACCTCAACATTCTTCAACCTCATAATGTCGGGGGTCCAAGATTATTTTTTAATTTATTTTTCCTGTATTTTTTTGAGGAACTTTAATTTTAACTGGGGTTGGATTTCAAGACTGAACCCGGCCCTCAACATTCCCAACCCTATTTTTTAACTTATTTTTCCGGAAAAATAAATATTTAAAATTTTTAATTTTTTTAACCAAAAATTATTTTTTCTAGGACTTCCTGATCCTTCTGACAGCGTTCTTTGGTCTGAAGAATTAATGGGTAATGGAAATGGTTTTGTGAAAAATGGGCCTTTTAAGGATTGGAATACTAATGTATTTTTTTTAAATTTTATTTTAAATTTATTTTTAATTTAAAATAAGGTATTGATGCCTCTAAGTCCAGTACCTATCCAAAGATTATATAGGTCTACTGGTGGAAGAAGTTCTGACAGGTTTTTAATTTTTTAAAGAATTTTTTAAGAATTTTCTTAATTAAATATTTTTAATTAAAAGGATCAGGAGGTCTCAAAAAAATTTTTTTTAATTCCTAGAAAATATTTTTTGGTTAAAAAAAATTTTTTTTTGGGTATTTCCTAATCCTTTTAATTAAAAAATTTTGAAAAATTTTTTATTCAAATATTTTTTAAATTTTTTTTATTAAAAGATTAATGTCTCCAAAAGATGTTGAATGGATTACAACTCGAAAAAATTTTAGTCAATTAACTTTTTGTCATGACAAAACATTTGAATCTATGCATGGACTGTGTAACGGAATTTTTTAAAAAATTTAGAAAAATTTTAGAATTTTTTTTAATTTTTTTTTAAGCTCATGTTTGGGTTGGCGGCTTTATGTTTGTTATTCGAGTATCCCCAAATGACCCAACCTTTTATTTTCATCACGCTTTTATTGATTATTTATGGGAACAATTTAGACTACAAAATCAGGATAGATATCAGAGAGAAAATGATTATGCAATTGTAAGAGGTTTTTTAAATAAATATTCTGATTTTTGAGGAAAATAGGAAAATAAAAAGTAATACTCTAATAGACAATATTTCCGGAAAATATATACAAAAGAAATATTCTGATTTTTAATAAAAGCTTGACCGGAAAATACAAATATTATTCTGATTTAATTAGAATTTTAAATTCTGATTTTCCGGAAAATACAAAATAAAAGAAAACACACAAATATTCTATTTTTTTAATTATTTGTGTTTTCCGGAAAATATTCTGGTTAAAAAAGAAATTCTGATTTTTAATGAAAACTTAATCGGAAAATACAAAAATATTCTGATTTAATTAAAATTTAAAATTCTGATTTTTCTAGTTTAAATTCTGATTTTTCCGGAAAACACAAAAATAAAAGAAAACACACAAATATTCTGGTTATTTATTTGTATTTTCCGGAAAATTAATTTAATATTTATTTGTTTTTGTTTCTGAAATATTCTGGTTTTTAAAAAAGAAATTCTGATTTTTATTATTTGTGTTTTCCGGAAAACTAATTAATATTTATTTGTTTTTCCGGAACCTTTTCTGGAATAAATAAATATTTAACAGTTCTGGTTTTTAAATTTGTGTTTTCCGGAAATGTAGAATATTAGAGTATTAGTATTTTTGTATTTTTAAATTTATTTTTCTTTTATTTTTTATGTGAATAGAAAAACTGTAATAGAAATCATGAATTTAATGCACAAATGAAGGTTATTTTTTTTATTAATTTTATAAATTTATTTTTTATTATTTTTTAGCCTTTTAATTTGCGTAATAAAGATGGACTTTCTAATGATTATACAGGTTTTTTTTTTCGAATTTTAAATTTTTTAAAAATTTTTTAAAAAAGATTTTTGGTTTGAATATGAACCTGTCCGTCATTGTTCAAAAGAATTGCCTTTTTGTGATTCTAAATTTCTTTTTTGTGATAAATCTTCATGGCGTTGTCGAAGCAAAATAGTTTTGGGTGGAAATTGTACAGGATTTGTGGGAACAGAAATATGTTATCAATCAATTTGTATACAGGTTTGGAGGAATTTTTTTAATTTAAAAATTTAAAATAAATTTTGGGTAATATTCCGTCATATTTCTCATACTTCATTTCGGATAAATAAATGTCAAATGGCACCAAAAACAAGCTTTGACTCACTAGGAACTATATGCTACTGTCACCTCGAATTTGATTTTTTTGGTACCATTCGATAGAGGATCCCCGACTTTTTAATGGACAGTCGTAGAGATACCCGATTTCTAAACATTATGAGGCCATAACTCGGCCGGAGCTTAATTTAAAATAAACCGGAGCTGAATTTTGGTGTCATTTTGACACAGCTTACCGAGCTTATAGGAGTATAGGATAAGAATCGGATTATAGGACACATGACAGAATTTTTCCGAAAATTATTTTTTTTTTACTTAAAAAATTTTTTTGAAGAATGTTTGTCGATTACCTGCAACTGAAGGAAATGGATTTTTAAGAAGAGAGGTTTTTTAAATTTATAAAAATTTTTTTTTAATTATTTTTTAAAGCGTCGTTATGATAATGTTGTTTGGGCAAAAACTTTAATGTTAACTGAAGGAAGTTTTGGTTTGTCTAGTGGAATTGCACATGTAACTGTAAAAGAAGAATTTATTGGTGGAAAGGAAATGACAGCATTTATTGAAAGAGAGCCTACAGTTTATCCAGAAACGAGGGTTTTCTTTTAAAATTTTGGGGAAAAATTTTTGAAAATTTCTGAAAATTTTTCTGAGAATTTTTTGTATTTTTGAAATTTTTTTGAAATTTTTTTCCATTTTTAGGGCCTTTTATATTTGCCTCTGCCTAATCCGAGGTACTTTGAAGAATTCTAATCTAATTTTATTTTTTTAAAGCGAACCAAATGTCGATTTTAAAGTGAGTTTGGAAGCAAGTGATCATTATGGAAGATATTGCCAAACTTATTGTTTGAACTCAACAACAGATAAATATCAAGTTTGTTGTTTATTTTTTAAATTTTTTTGCATTATTAAAAGGTTGCTTGGGACTTTTTTCTGGACCCATTCCATGGAATTCTTGACCCATTTTAATTTTTAAACCTAATTAATCCATCTTGTTTTTTTAATATTAACAGGTTTGTACTCCACAATTAGTGCTTCGTTCAACGCTAAACTCTCATTTGTTGACTTCAAATATTTCATTTACTCATCAATTATCTGCTCGTAAATTTCTTGACATGGTTCTATTTTTTGAATAAATTTATTTTAAAAATTTTTTTGAAGGATTTGTCAGTTCATCCAAAACTTTGGAAGGTTCACAGCCCTTTTGTTGTATTTAATTGTCAAACAAAGGTTTTTATTTTTTTAATTTTTTAAATTAAATTTGGGGGTTAAATCCCACTCACTGATTGTGAGATTGGAAAAATGAAAAATATATGGGATTCTGGCTTTTTGACTCCATCTGAAATTCTTGCCAAGATCTTTCAATTTCCTCATAAATATTAAAAGAAATTTTTCATAGCTCCCTACGTCCTTCCATATTTTTTTCTGAGTCCCTTGATATTCTCTCTCTCTCTACTAGGGTTGTCGGTTTCGTCAAATTCCTTGATTAACTGAACCGAAGATCTGTTCGAAAGCAACCACCTTTCTTTTTTAAAGCTTCTAAATTCTGCTATGGTCAAAGAAATAACAGAAAGGCTATCACCACCAATTGAACATTTAATTGCAACACCACATGTTTGGTTTAGAGTTGGTTTAATAATTAAAAGTGGTTCTTCTTCACAATTAATTGATTATGATGAATTTGAGGTTTTTCTTATAATTTTTTGGGTCTGAAAAATTTTTTAAGGTTGAAGCAGAAGAAATTGGTGGAGGTCATTTTGAATTTTATTCAACTTCTCTTCGCCGTGCTCGCTCAGTTTTTGATCAAGGCATTTTATTTTTGAGAGCAAGCAATCCTTTTTTACAAAAAGGAAGAGAAGTAACTGTAAAAGTTGGTATACGTAAAGGTGGAGGAGGGCAACGTATTCAATGTGATGCTTTATGTGATAGATCTCAGGTTTTTTTGCTTAAGTTATTGGTTAGACCTCTTTTTTAAATGTCCTTAAAATTGAGTATACCTCTTTTTAAACTAGGTTTTTAAAAAAATTTAGTAGGCCAGTTGGTGTAGGGGAGAGCTGTCTCTGATAGGTTGTTGGGTTCATGGAAATTCTTCGGATATCCGAAACCGAACCGAAAAATCCTCGGTTCTTCGGTTCGGTCCAGAACCGACAACCCTAGTCTCTGAGCCCTTCCCTTATTTAAGATTTATTTCATTATGAGATAATCAAAATTAAATATTGGTTGGTCACCGGGCGGGGGAGACAGCTAGTCGATTCCTATTCCATTTAAGATACATCTCATGGAGGGGAATTTTTTTCTTAGGCTTCCCATCTTTATGAGGGTGTGTATCTAAAAATACGAAATTTTGGTTATAATTTTTTTCTTTGTTAAGGTCAACTTTTTAACATCAAAAAGAACAACAAATTATTGTGATTCAACTGTTCGTTTAAATGCTGAACCTCAACTTTCTGAAGATGTATTTGCAACAGATTTGAGTTATATGCCTTATTTGGGTTGGAGAATGATAGGTTTTCTGTTAAAAATTTTATTTTTTAATTAAAAATTATTCACAGGTCATCCATCAGAATGGAGATTTCAAATGCCTTTTTTATCATTGTCGTGTTGAAAATAGTATTTTTTGTGTAAATATTGATATTTTTTTTAATTAATTAGATTTTTAATTTTATAAATTTTTTCATATTTTTTAATGTTCTTTAATCGTTTTATATCAGTCGAAATCTCTGAGATTGAAACTACCTATTTTTTAAAATTTTAACGAAATAGTATGTGAAAAGAGGAGAGACAGTTAGAGAAAAAAAGGAGACATGAGAGCGATAGTGAAAATCTTTTTTGTTATTCTGTTAGTCTTTATATTTTGCCAAAATACATGAGATTTTACTCTTTTATTGTAAAGAATTGGTTTGGGAAATACGGGCGACTTGTCAGCTGTCTTTGTTACCTCGATTTCCTTCTTTAATTCTTTGTTAAATTTGAATTTATTTTTATTTGGCATTCTATTTTTATTTTTTTGGCGTTCTGTTTAGTTCTTTAATTTAATTCAAAAATATTTGGCGTCTATTTTTTTGTTCTTCCCCTTATTTTTTGTTTTAATTTTATCAATTTTACCTCATTTTCATCAATTTTTTCCTATAATTTTATAATTTTCTTTACTTTTTCTAGACAAATTTGCGAGTTTTCTCAAAATAAATTCAAAGAAATGTCAGCAAGTACAACAAAAACTACTGAAGACAATTTCCGTTATGTTCAAAAGTAAGGAGATTTCTTTTTGTTTAATTTAACCTTTTAAATTTTAAGAGCAGCAAAATCTATTGATGATATTGAAAAACGCTTTGTTTTTGTTTACAGGTTTATATTTTGTTGTTCTTAATTAGCATCTGATTTTTTTTTGTTATTTTTAGACAAATCTTAACTTTTGAGGAATGTATGGAAGAAGGGCCAAAAAAGAACCAAACAGTAAAAATGCTTGT